>VZTN01007239.1:300-14355 GCA_013400515.1 Erpornis zantholeuca
ATAATGGATATCTGCAGCCACAATGGCCAAATCCATGGCACTCCTGCTTTCCAAAAAGCATGAAAGACTGATCTTTTTTTTGGAAGGAACTGAAGGAAGAGTCCACGTTAATTTCGATGCATTGTGCACTGCTCCCAGAGAATGGAAAAATAAGATTATGGGCCACCTCTCCATTATGTGACCATTTCTCTAGTGATTAAATCTGTATCAATTGACATTTAACATTTTGCAGATGTTNGATGGAACACAAACCATGCTTCTCAGAGAGCTAAAAGTGCACATGGATCAAAATAGGAAAGAGCTCTGTGGTATGGATTTAAAATAGGATCAGGAGTAGCCACAAGTGTGCTGCCTTCTAATGTACTGTAGCTCTGTCTGCTGCTCAGCACTTTCTAATCTGGACTAGCATGTTTTCACACCTCTTCTAGCAGCAACTTTAGAGTCTCTCCAAGATCCAAACCTGTGACACAGCAAGACTGATTTTTTTGAAATTTGCTAGATGGAGAAGAAATGTATATCCTAAAAAGCTGACAGATTGTTTTATTGGTCAGCTTTAAAGGTTGGTCTTCCTCCTAATTATGATTATATACTGAAAGAAGGCTGTGAAGGGATAGGTGAGCATGGTCCTCCATTAGTTGTCTGGAAAAGCACAAAAAGCCTTATTTCATCTGTAGCCAAAAACTTACCTTTAGCTTGAGGGAGATGGAAACTATGTTTTTAGAGAAATAAATTTTACAGCCTTTTTCATTGTTGGTTTGTGACCTGGAGATCTGTAAAATCATGCAGTATCCTCCTTTATGACAGCTGCATTTATAACAGCTAATGTGGTAAAGGGGCAGCCCTTTTATTAAAAACTTTTAGAAGGGAAGAGATGAAAGTTGCTGCTGAAATTGATGCTATAGATGCAGTGACCAAGGACAAAGTGTTGGCAATCAGACTTTGTTTTTACACTTGTTGCTTTTGGGAACTGACAGGAAAGATTATTTTTAATTTATACCCATTTCTGAGAAGCAGACCTGATAATTATCAGATAGTTCACCTGTGTCATGGAACAATTATGTCAAAAGCCAACAGTTAAACTACATGTCAGAAGGAACTTTCCTGCAGGGTCACCCCATGATGTCAGCTTTAAACCAAGCTGAAAAATTCTGGGGATGAGACAGTGTTTCCCACACTGTCATCAAGCTGTTAAATAGATCTCATTTGCTTTTAACTAGAATAGACTCCTGTATCTGAGGTCTCTTAAAGCCCTCTGGAATCATATTACAATGATTCCTAACTTTTAATGCAGATAATCAATTCTTCTAACACAGGTAAAAATCCTAACTGAATCTTTTACTTCTTTTTGCAAAATATTTCCCCATCAGGAGTTTTGGGTTTTTTTTCATGCTGAAATCTTTACCTGCTTCTACTTTTTAATTGCCTTGTTTTCGTGACAAAAACTAAGAAATGAAACTTCTGTAAGATACACAGAACCTTAGTGGCAGAAAAGCTAGCAATGGCTTAGTGAAACTGAAAATTCTTGTAAAATCACAGCTGTCTCTGGGCAAGAAATTGTAAGAATTGTAAAGATGAACTCAATTTTAGTAAAGTATTAAAGATGAACCCTGAAGTTTAAGGAAATTTTAATTCTGCAAGCTGAACAGTGCTGCAACTCTTTCCACCACGATTCCAACTGTATTTAGAAATGGTAGCTTAGACCTATCAATTAATATACAACAAAACAAGAAAGTGCAAATCAGTAAGTAGAAAAGGAATTGAGTTNGCCAAATCCATGGCACTCCTGCTTTCCAAAAAGCATGAAAGACTGATCTTTTTTTTGGAAGGAACTGAAGGAAGAGTCCACGTTAATTTCGATGCATTGTGCACTGCTCCCAGAGAATGGAAAAATAAGATTATGGGCCACCTCTCCATTGTGTGACCATTTCTCTAATGATTAAATCTGTATCAATTGACATTTAACATTTTGCAGATGTTTTCACAGGCAGGAATTGGTATGGAAGAAAAAAAGGCATGGGAAAAGCAGGCCTTGTATATCTTATGACCTGGTTATAATTCCATTTAAAATGTTAGTGAACTATTGCAAAGAAAATGGAAAGGCTAAAAAAATGGCAAGAGTTGTAAAGGGAATAATTTTAGTTATGTGAGCCAGATCAAACCAATCCATTTTCTGCTGCTGAAAGTCTGATCAGGAAAAATAGGCTAAAGGTCTGTTGTTGCCCTTCAAGAAATCCAGCTTTAAGATGAAATTCATGCCTGAGTACAGCGAAGCAATTTTGAGAAGTCAAAGTTTGATTTATTGTTCTCTGAAAGGTTGTCTAAAGCTTCTTACTTAAGATCTCAAAGTTACACAAAGGAGTTTTGTATGATTAAAGGCAATCTCAAGGACTTTTAGAAGATGTAGCCATAGGTTTATTTCTTACTGTAAATTTTAGGTTTTCATTCTGGATAGATGGAACTTCTTGCATTAATTTGTTCAACATTTGCACTACAAACACACTGATTCAGCAGTAGTACAGGTGTAGATTTGCAGTGTATGATACACACAGATTCTGCTCTCATCTATTAAAACATCAAAACAAGAAAAAAAGATTTGAGAAAGCCAAGATATTACACTGTTCAATAAACTGTAGTTTATAAAAAAATGTCCGAAGAACTCATTCTTTGGCCATTCTTCTCTGCCATTTGCTCATGGGCAAATCTGTAACACAGCTTGCAAGGCCTTAAAATGTGGTCCTGCAATGGAAGGGAAAAGCCAGACAAAATTAAAGCAAATAGTCACTGTTTCCCAGTAACCAACTTCTTTTAGGCTGTAAATATTAGATGAATTTAGGATTTCAATTATTTATTTTGAGGAGATTAGCCTAGGTAGAAGAGTGGGTGGATTTGCTTGTGACTACATAATGCAGTTCTCTTGTGCTACAAATCCAGTGTAGCTTCAATGAATTTTGGGGACAAATTTCTGACTCTTAAGCAGAATTTCTGACTCTTAAACACTATTTTAGTTGTGCAAAATCACAACAGCTTCAACTTTTAAATTAGAAATGTATAAATACCCACATAGATATACATCTCTCTCTCCCCGCAGAGGTTCCTTTCTCCTTATATTTCCCCTTTGCTTGCCCACATTACCCACAGTATCAGAAGTCTCAACTCAGAACTTCCTGGCTCTTGGCAATTATTTTAGTCTTCATTTTACTGCAGTGCCCCTGTTTTATTTTTTATAGTATTCCAAAAATACATCATAATGAAATAACAAAACTTGAGGATTGAAGAGAACCTTATGCTCTGGTTGTGAATTGTCTGAGAGAGTCCTGTACTTATATTTTGGCCAGGGTACATTACTTTTGTAGACTGAGGACCCCACAAAACAGTGCAGCTCCTCCCAAGCTTTTCAAAAGGAATAGGTTTACTGTAAATTGCATCAGAAGACAGAATGTAGTGGGGTTTTTTTTGTTTACAACATATTTATTAATGAGTTAGCAGATTGAATATTGATTAAACCTATTAATATATTGAATTACAATTTGCTACTAGTAACATAATTAGGTTCCAGAAAATTGTCTTTTCTAAAAAGTTAATCTCTGAATCTTCTGACAGATCCTAAGTATGTGTTACTGTTCACTGAAAAGATAAAAAACAGTCCAAAAGCCCAAATGTTACAGGATACAATGCATGCTTATTTTGAAATTACTTTCCTTAATCCTCTAATGTAAAGCATATTGTACTCTTATCGATTTAACATGGAAAAAAAGGAGGGGCTCTTTGTAGACTGTATTAGGTTATCAACCACAAGTAACATGTCTTTTCTAGAAAAGAATGCTGTGTAAACACACATGAACACTCAGCTCAGCAGTGAAAATTTCTCAAATGCAGCAATATTATCATATGACTATTATGTGCTTAACAAGCTCTATAATTGAGGATAATGTCATGTCATGACAATATGATACTTACAGTAATGTATTCAGAGACACACAAACTTCCTCATAAACTTTATTGGTGGAATAAGTTCCTACAGGTTTCCTACAATACCTACTTTACCCACTTTTTAAAGGCTTTCACCTCTGTATTTAAATACAGGAACTAACAAACAGTGAAGTGTTATATTGTGTAAATTTAGGGAGTAATATCTCTAGGAAAGTGCAGCTGAAGAGGAATTTTTGTAGACAAAATTTGTAGCCACTTATTTCACCATCCAAACCACTTCACACAGGATTTCCAGAAGAGATTTTCCATTGAAATTCCCATTTATACCTTCTTTAATTAGACATTTCCCAGCACAATAGTGTGAAGTTATGTTGTAGGTGCAAGAAAAGTCTGATTTTTTTTTTTAGCCTAGTTGTGTCAGAGTTTATTCTAGAAGGTGTGCCATTCATTAATAGGTAAAATACTATCATAACAAAAACTGTGTTACAAAATCCAGTTGCCAAAATCTCTTTGCTAAATTGTTAGGTGCTTTAGGAAAAAAAAAATCTGTTGCCACTTAAATGGTGAAGGGGCATCAAAGCTCCCAAACATTTGCAAAAGATGTTGTGATTAAACACAGAAAAGGGAAAACTGTACTGATAGCAATGAAGATAGCAGATTAAAATTAAAGGCTTTCATAGTCAGAATAAGTTTACATAAAAAATTATCTGGTTTTATTTTCAGAATTCTGTCTACAATTAGAGATTGTAGACAGAAGTAGGTACTTAAAAATATTATAACTTTAATTGAAAAATCTTTTCCTGAAGTATTGCTCCCACACTGTTAGAATGCTGGCTGCTATAAAAGCCAGTAATTTTTATTATTAATCTAATACATTTCTCAATAATTTAATCTGAAAAATTGATTTAAAAATAAAGGGGACAAGATCTGTTAGCATGAATTTCTTTCAAGTATGCCTACATCACCTTCCAACAGCAGCTATTCAACAAGGTAACACTGTTCAGCTCAGGGAGGTAAATCCTCAACAGTGTTACTGCTTATCATTCTGAAAAAAATCTTCCTGCCTTTTCTATTTCTGTAATAATTCACATTTTTACCAAGCCGGCTTCAGTGTGATTGGTAAGATACTAAGGCACACTTTGTACTCTACATTTAACTGGTAAAGCTTTACTTTATGTATTTGATTCAGCAGTACACTTCAGGAAATATGGGCCAGCTGGAGGGAGTCCAAAAGGGAGGGAGAGTGACTGGCAATTAGGAAACATGACCTACAAAAAACAACTGTAAAACCAGGTGTTATTTGAAGCAGGAAAAGAACTCTAAAGAGTGAAAAAAAATAATGATTTTTGAATATTTATCATATGGATGCAAAAAAGGGGGAAAAAATTCTCATAGCTATGTCCAATATGCAACTAATTAATATGCTTAATCTGCAGAAAGTGGCATTTAAGGTAAGTGTTGTTGGCTTTTTTTCTTATGATAAAGTAGTCCAGTATTTTCAACAAACTGCTATGATAATACCAAAATCTTAACTGCATTTTTAAAAACTGCATGCCAAAAATTATATTTGTGTAACTGATCTTGGCTTTGGGCCATGGAATGACCTCTTCTAAATCTTTGTAGACCCTTTATTTTCTTTTGATTCTTGGCTATCAAGTTATTTACAATAAACTTAGCTCCTTCTGTAAAAGTTCCAAGATCAGGCCCTAAATCTGTCATGGTGTTGATAATCATGACGATCAGAAGTGTAACACTTGTAAAACTGGAATGTGAAATCCCTTACCTCACAAAATGTTAGTGAGAATCTCCTTAAAAATGACCTCGTGATATGATCCTGACAAATCCCAGCTGTATCTGAAATGGAAAGGTTATTTGACAGTGAACTTTATTTTAGTGTGGTGACTTCTGGCTGTTTGTAACAAAAATAAAATGAATGGTACAGTCAAAACACCATAATCTCCTACTAGACCAAAATTAGAGTCATACTTAATTTACTGTTACATGTTTCACATATATTTTAGTTTATTGTTTTATGGTTTTTGAATGTTGAAGTTCATAAATCATGGTAAGGTCAGCTGCATTCTCTTAAGTATATAAATAATCTGTAAAATGTAGTTCTTGTTAGGCTAACCTTGCTCAAAGACAAAATCATCTTTGACTATACTATTTTCAATTTAGAACAAACTCTGTTTGAGTGTACACTATGTATATGTACCTCTTACAAATTATCTGAGCCTAGACTAACTCTGGCAGCTCAACTCTGCATGTGCAAAAACCTGCATATTTTGGGAACAAACAGGACATCACAGCATTCTAGATAATACAATAGAGTTGGGTTTTTTTCTGGTCCCCAAGCATTCTTCTGTTTCCCCAAACTTTCTTCTGTTCTTCCACTAGCATTCATTTGGATTGAAATTTGTTTTTTAAAAGTAGGATATAAAAATTAGAGTGACTTTGAATTGATTAAGTTAATAAAAAGTCATGGATCTGGTCACCTTCATGGAACCCTTGCTTTGTGCTGCACAGGTGCTATACAGGACTGGCCAAGGGTAACTAAGAATTCCTTCAGAGGAACAAAACCTCCCTGCTGCTTTAGCCTGTTCTTATGCTACTGGCACAGTCTCAGTGCAGGAGATGAGGCAGGACCACTTTTTTTCTCCACTGACCCCAATTTCTTTGTGGTTATCACTGGCAGCTGCTCCTGTCTCAGTCTTTGTAGACTGAGACTGGGGTAAAAGCTGTGAATCAAGTACCTGTCCTGCCATAGTCCCTCAACAGCATTCAAATGTCAGCATTCTCTGCTTCAGATTTCTTTTTTTTTTCAAGATTGCAAATTACATCACTAGATCTGCAGACTGACTTCTTAGGTAGCACTGATTCCCTTCCAATTCAGGATCCTCCTTCCAAGTTCCTCATCACTGTATATGCTGGGTTTTTTACCCCTGAGATTACTATTACATGCTCCCTATGGGAGCAGTGGTGTGTGGGAATATTCCTTCCGTCCATCATTTGCAGCCTGCTAGCCTTCCAATTCTTTGAATAAGGATTTTTATGAAATGGCTCCTTACATTGTTCTTCTTGTAATAATTTATGTGAAAAAAAAAAGGCCAGAGATGCTGTGAACACTATCAAAGAAGAACCAGGTGTGCAAATGGTGGGAAAAGAGTTAAATATCTGCGATTTACATCTTTCCCATCACCAGTTTCTAGAACTAACTTCACCTAATTTCTATTTTGAGCTGCTCAGAAAGGAAGCATGAGTTCTAATCTTTGCAAAGAAAAAATATTTACTGTTCAGTCATCCCACCACACTTACTGTTGTTTATGACTCTGGCAGTGACACACTGTTACATTCTTAGTGGGTTAGAAACTAAAGATATGCATGAAAAATACTGTCCCCATCTCCGGGAATTTGCAGTTTAAAACATGTTATGGCAAGATAAAGCAACAGATTGAGATAAATTTTTCCATCTCTACTGAAATTTTACTTGTTTAGAGAGTGAAAGCACATAAGATAAAACAAATGCAATATAAATGACAATGAAAAGGAATTTCCTGCACTAAATTGTTCTATAGAATTTTTCTTCCTAAAATACTGAAGCAAAAAATATATCTGTAACCATGGAGATTATACCAGGCAACATGCATAATAATTCAAAATGTGGCATCACACAAATGTTCTTTGTCATGAGTGGATTACTACAAAGAATTAGATTTCCCCTAAACAATTTTCAGAAGCAGGGTAGATGTGGTTCATTTCTCAATCTTCTTTTCTGCAAGGAGAAAGGGGAAGTGTCAGCACTGTGATATGTGCAGGAGAGTTGTATTGTGTTCAGTTTGAAAAGGCTCAGCTTCCCAGGTTCTTGGTAGTTTATAATCATAGACACGATTTGGTGAAAATGTTTATCTTCTGTGAATCATCACATCAGAGCAATGAATCCACCACACTGCCTGCGTGGCATGAAAGATGGCCATGGACACATAGTTACAGGATAAATAGTAAACAGTTCTAATTCATTTTTGCTTGGGTCTTCTTGGATTTGTTAAATTGTTTTTATGACTACATGCAAATGTACAAAATCTATATTAAAAACCATTCCTGTTTAATCCTAGAAATACCACGAACTGGCTAATTTAAGTGCTACCTATAAAACAGGATTCCTTCACATTTGGCAATTTTTTTTTCTCTGCTGATTCTTTCTCTGTATGGATGGCATCAAATAGCAAAAAGCTCTCAGTCTGCCAGCATCTAGTTCAGGATGAATTTTGATGCAGTTTTGATACAATCTATAAGGCAGAAGGAAAGAATTGCTGCAATCAGGACCTTTCATAACCTTAATTTCATAATTTCAATTTTCCTCCTAAGTTAATTTTTATTAACTAAGGAGTTAATTAAAATCTGGTGGTTTGCATTTTGAGCTAAGAAGAGAAAATTATGATGATGCAAGGATGATGTAAATCCTGTTTACTTACAAACAACATAGAAAATGTTGTTTCCTTGAAAAGAGGAAAAATTCAGAAGATACTTCCTTTTTACACTGTCCTGAAGTACTTCAAAGCCACCCAACTACTTTTTTTTTCTGCCTCTGCAACTTCTTTTTTCCAATTCCTGGCTTTTTTTCACAACCCTGAAATTACAGATTTTAGTAAATCTCTTTCAAATTCCTCCTCCATGTTATTTAGCTTTGGCAATAGGCCATTGTTTCACCTATCACTTTTTTAAGGATTTTTTTTTTGCATTTATTTTAAGTGACAGGTCTTTTTTATGCTCTCCAACTTGAAAACGCAATTTCATGCAGACATCAGTGGATAGAGCTAGAACATAATTAATTCTTTCCCTTTCTCTTCTGTAGGAGGCCACATAGAAGCCCAGTGTGAAAGCAGGAGTTTACACAGTTACTTCATGTATTACTTCTGTCCTAAAGGACCTGAACCCCCAGAGATCAGTGATAATCATAATTTCCATCGTTTCCCAGAGTGGGTGTTATCATGCAAAGCATGTTTTTCTCAAAGTAATAATTTTACCCAACACATTCACTCTTAAATTTGGCGCATGGAATTCAAACAGGTCAACACTGAAACCTAGAAAAATTAAGCAAATTAAAGCAATGAGAAAAGGTATGTTTTCTTTTGTAAGTGGCAAGATAGCTGTGCCTGACTGTGTGATTAGTAACATTAGAGATGGCCAGAGAGAATTTGAATTTGAGAACTGATAAAGGCTTGAAGAAATAATCACAGTAAATACAGCAATAGCCATTATTTTATTTTCCCGAGCAGTGAAAACTGCTCTGTGATGCACATCCGTGACAATATTGCAAATTAATGATTTAATAAAGCCCTCAGCACTCCCAACCCTTTAAAGTCAAATCAGGGACACTTCCATTCCTTTGCATTCTGACTTCAGACTTAATTTCTCCATCCATTGGTAGAATTTGCGCTAAAATATGTGATGTACTTAAGACAGAGCCCTTCCTAACTTTTTACCCCTGCACTCAGCACTGGTAAGGCCACACCTCAAATCCTGTGTCCCGTTCTGTCCTCAGTTCAGGGAGGACACTGAGGTGCTGGAGTGAACCCGGAGAAGGGCAACAAGGCTGGGGAAGGGTCTGGAGCACAAGTCTGGTGAGTAGCAGCTGTGGCAGCTTGGGGGTGTTCAGCCTGGAGAAAATGGGGCTCGGGGGAGACTTTATCACACTCCACAACTCCCTGGAAGGAGGCCGTAGCCAGGTGGGGGTCGGGCTCTTCTCCCAGGCAACCAGGGAGAGGATGAGGAGGACAAAGCCTCTAGTGCGCCAGGTGATGTTTGGGTGGGACATCAGGAGGAAATTCTTTACAGAAAGGGTGATTAGACGTTGGAATGGGCTGTCCAGGGAGGCGGTGCACTCACCATCTCTGGAGGTGTTTAAGGAAAGACTGAATGTGGTACTCAGTGCCATGGTGTAATTGACATTACAGTGTTTAGTCATAGATTGGACTCGATACTCTCACGGGTCTTCTCCAACCTAAATGATTCTGTGATTCTTTTAAGTCAAACCGAGCCCGGGGGTCTCAGCCTCCCGGCGGGGCTCTCCACAAAGCCCACGGGGCACAGACGGAGGCGGCAAAGGGCCGGGCAGCCCCTTCCCGCTGCTCTGGGCTGCTGCGCTCACGGGACCGACCCTGACGCGGGGGACCAGCCCCTCACGCCGGGGGCTTGGCCGCTCACACGGAGAGCCCGCCCCTCACTCTGGTCCCGCCGGCCCCGCACCGCCTCCAAAGCTGATTGGCCCATGGGCCCCACGTGACCGGCGGGCGGGCGCGCGCTNGGGAGCCGGGCTGGAGCCGCCGCGCGGAGCTGGGCTTTAGCCCCTAGGTGAGAGCAAGCAGCGACCCCGGGGTCTCCCCACCTCAGCCCCGGGCTTGTGGGGGGCTCGGCCGTCCCGGCCCCGCGCCCTCGGTGAGGGCAGGCGGGAGTCGTCGGGTCCTGGCCGCAGCCTGGGGATGTGGCTGAGCTCCCCAGTCTCCGCGATCTGCGGGGAGGGAGGGAAGGAAGGTGTCACCGGGGGTGCGGGGCAGCCCCTCCCTCCCGGGTGCGTGGGGCGAGGACAGCCTGGCGGCTTCTGCCCGGGGGTTCCTCGGCCGTGGGAGAGACCGGGGGTGGGCGAGGGGAGAGCGGGGGCAGCCGGTGACCGTCGGGCCTGCGCGGGAGCCGCAGTGGGAGGCGAGAGGCCCCGTTCGTGGATTCGGCCGTTCCTGCGGCTCCCGGCGGCGCTGGGCTGAGGTGGAGCCGGGGACCGCTGTGGCTCCTATCTACAAGTGGGGCCTGGGAGAGGGAAAGGGCGAGGAGGAGCTGGCCTTGAGCGTTAGGTCCTCTGGCGGATTCCTCCCGTCCAGGCTGCCCTGCGTTCCCTTCGTGCCCTCGGATAAGTGATAACGTTTCGTCTGTGCGTGATAAAACAGAGGCTTCGGGATGCTGTCCGTCTCAGCTATGCCAGAAGTTCCTGGGGGTTCTTGTTTTATGTGGGTAGGTTCTCTCTGTGCCCGTCTTTATCCTCCCTGCAGCCTTACCGGTGTAGATCTTGTAGGAAGAGAAGGGTGGTGCCTGAGCGTGACCTTACCTAGAGAAGGGCAGGGAGAGGGGTGAGACAAAGCAGCCCAGTCGTGTTTCCCGAACAGCTGGTGGAGGCCTAACTCGGTCATTCTGCTGGAGCCCTGTTGAATCCTTGACTATGCCTGGGTATTCTCATGGTGGAAGGGAACAAGGAAGACTGCACCTGCTCAAGGAGCAGCCTTGCCCTTTTCAAAGCTAAAGTGTGCAGTCTGAGTAGTGTTGGGTTTTGTCTTTTTTTTTTAACTGTTCTAACGTTACTTCTCTAGTTCCAAGATCCTTGTTTCTCTTCTGAGAGCCAGGGAAGTGCTTGTCTGTTCTCATCCTCAGAGGTACATGATTTCCAGGAAAAGCTGTCTTTTTTTTTTTTTTTTGTCTTAAACAGTCTGCACCCAATTAAAGTTGTCAAAGTTTGAGTAGGAACTAACAACTGGGAGCCAGACTTGTGGTTCTTGGAAGTGATTTGCTTGAAGCCTGAAAAGAACCTGATTACTGAGAATTTATTAGCAACAGCTCAATCTTACTTCACAATAGTATATCTGCACTTATTCATGTATAGCAGGCTTGCTAGAATAATTTTAACTACTTGGATTTTTGCTTACTGTCAGATGATGCCAACTTACCATGGTGAAATATCTTGCATTTATTTTCTCTATTAATACTTAATTTAGGAATAGAATAGCCTTCAGACTAGTCCTGTAAACAAGTTTCCTATGTTAGATTTTTAGTAGTAAATTGTTTATTTTCACTTATTTTGGAGTAAGCCAACTTGATTCTGTTTTGCATGCCTGGAAGAAAGTGAAGCTGACCTATTTTTGTTAGTGTTATGTGTATACTGCAGAGGAATTTCTAGTCTAAAGTTTTAGCTGGAATGCTTTACAAAAGCTCTTTACTGAAAGCTTAATTTGACCAGACAATATCCTTTCTTGGCCATCCTTTAAAACTCTCAAACTTGTCTCTAATTGTCAGTGCAGTGGTACTGGAAATCTGAGTAGAAGAGCAGTTGAGGCATTTTGATCGAATCAAGTCAGTAATGATGGGACACTACCTGGACAACTTCTAATCTAATACATGTGTACACTGAAATCAGTGTGTACACTGAAATCCTGGATGATTTATAGTTTCTGTGATCTAATGCCTCATTTGGGCTCTAAGTTTTTTCAACTGCTTAATTGATTGAGCACCTACTGTTATTTGATGAAATGCTGGATCAAATTACTTGCTTCACTAGGAAGTGTTGGGGTCCAAGTTTCACATGGAACAAAACTGTCCTGTGAACAACAGAAGTGGCCACCTGAAACAGCAGAACAATCCCTAGCATCATGATTTGGGAATCTGGTTCATAGTTTGTTCTTGTCTTGTAAACCTGTTCACTTTCCATGCAGTGAAAAATTGCACATTAACTCAATCATTTCTTATTGACTAGATTCAAGCTCCGTATGACTGATTAAATGAATTTTTTTCTATTACACAACGAATTCATGTGAATTAATAGCCTCTCTGAGCAGGGGTACTGAAGGAGCCTGTTTCTCATGACAGCTGTGCAAGCACTAAGCACCCACGGGAGTGCAAGTGCACAGTGGTATCAAGACAAGCAGTGCCTGAAGTCAGTCGATGTCTTGTGCCTGTTGCCGTAGCAAGCAGCTCGGGATGGGAGTAGTGGTCTCTGGGAGGCTGAGTGAAAGGCAGTGGCTGGGGAGGTACAGAATAGATAAATGTGGGTGCTTGCTGCTTTTCACTCCCTGTATGCCTGACTCCTAGTGACTTTGCGTGACTGATTTAGGAGAGATGCTGATCCTAAGTACCAGCCAGGTTAGATAGCAATTTATATTCTCAAATTCATTCTGTCTTGAGTTAGAAGTTTATCTTGCTGATAAAAAACTGCAGTTCTTTAGGCTTTCTCTCTTCATCCACCTTCCAGCCCCACGTCTCTGCTAACTGTTCTGCATCACTGTCAAGCAGTGGTGATCAGGCTCTGTTGCTTGTTGCCTGCTATTGCTTGGAGCAGCAAGGTCAGCAAACAGTCTTGGCTGTTTCACTCTCATAGTGGTAACAGTCAATTTTGTGGCTTTTATTGTATGATACAGTTCATGCTTGCCTCTTGATAAGAGGCTAAAGAACATGTATTTAAAAAGTCCTTGTTAATAGCTGCTAAGGAGCAATAATTTTGTTGGTAGCTCTTTTAGCCTATTAAACAGGACTAACCAACTTTCCTCCATGCCTGCCCCAGAAATATCAAGTTGTCTTGTCATTTAAGCAAGATTAAGTTTGTATAACTTCTGTATCTCTTCATGTTCTTCTAAATACTGCTTTAATAGTACTATTAGAGGATCTGTTTTGTCTCTTGTGCTTGAGATGTGCAAACGTGTTTTTCAAGACCTGTCAAAATGAATGTCATGGAGTTGTGTAATGTAAGAATGTTTTTTAGGCTGATGTGTAAGTAGCCACTTGAATCTTTATGGTAACAAAGTGCTTGCTTAGAGCTTCGACTGTTTTCTATGGAACCTTGAGTCCATAGCCTTCCTTTGTTAAAGTTGTTGACAAAGGAATAATGGTTGATTACATGAATATGAGACTTAATGAAAATGCAGTCCTTAGGAATCTTTGCTGGATCACAAGTCAGAGACCGAAAAAATCAGTTCTAGGATTATAAGCATTTGTTAAAGTCTTAATCCTGTCAGCTGTTACTTTGTGACTTAGTGTTGCTGTCAGTTGAAGTACTTAGTGTGAAATGTTTTGGACCACTAATAATGCAGTGAAACTGGAGTTTTTACTATGTTCTTAAATTTGGAATCTGTCAAAACTAATCTTAAGTCAAAGCATAGAGCTGGAAAGCTGAGAACATGCTGAGTTAAGCAGATGCTGTGATTTCTCTGGTTTCTAGATCTTTCTATATATATATTTTACCTGTAGTGAAAGATTATTCTTCAGAGGAGTACTGGAGACCTAGACTTAGCCCCTATTTTGGGCGTGGTAGATGGACATAATAAAGAATATTTCCAATTTAGGTTTAATATGGATGACTTTTTTTTTTTTTTT
>VZTN01007239.1:14391-27067 GCA_013400515.1 Erpornis zantholeuca
TTTTTTTTGCAAGCTGGTAGTTTGAATCGCAGGTTTAAGAGAGAAAAGAATCCCACTTTATAGACAAGACTATTATAGAGTACTGCATTACAGGATTATACTTAACATGACCAAGCACTTTAAAAAATTATTTATAGGAGCTACCTGAACTCTGTACTTCATGCTGCAGAACACAAATTAAAGTGGCTTCTTTTTTTTTTTTTTTTTTCTTCGAGTAGGTGTTCTGTAAGGTTAGTGCTACCCTGCTCCAGAGGATGCTGTCTTGGGCACCACTCTAAAGAGTGGTGCCAGACATTTAACAAGTGAAGTAGTTTTAGATCAAGCTGCATCCCAGTTGCCTCAGCTTTCCAGAAAAGAGGTGGTTTTGCTAACTGGGGAAGCTGCTCCCTGATTAAAATGAATTAATTGTAAAGTATGTGGCGATACAGCCTTTCCACTAAACTGCTGCTGCAGTAAGAAGCTCCTATCTGTGATGGTACTCTTCTGCTATTTAGTGTTCTTGGCTTACTGTGAGATGTCATTTTGGGTAAATAAGGAATTCTCATTAGAGTACTCACCAAGAAGTCTCACTGACTGACTTTCATGACAGCTTTCTGCTTTTATCTACCATGTCATAAAATAGACTTGCCAAGAAATTTAAGAAAATTGTGTTTCAAAAGACAGTACAAGCACAGTTTCAAGCACACATTCTTATCTCTCTTTCTACTTTATCATGTTTCAAAACACAGTTTAGGAATCAATTTAATTTTTTAAACAATTCTGCAGGCATTGGAAATTTACTTTTGTCTTATAAGGCAAACTAAATTTCATGTAGGCTTTATTGGTTGAATCTGTTCTAAAGTTTTAATGGAAGGAAACTAATTAAAATATTAAGCAGACCAATTGGTGGTGATACTGTGCATGTTTATCTTCATTTAGCTTGTAAAACAGGGATCAAGCAGTGTCCTTGTCCAACTCCTTTCCTTAAGTATTCACAACTGTCTTCTATTATCATCTAGTAGAATACTATAACAGGGGCCATAGTAGAACATGAACCTGTTATACTCTTGTAAATAAGTATTAGATAAAGTTTCTAATTAAGTATTAGTCATGATGGATTGGCTTTAAGTTTTCTAGCTCTCCTGTACTACTTGTGCAAGTTGAAAAATGGGCCTTCCCACAGATAAGATTTGTAGCAACTGCATTGCTGGGCACAGACTTAGAGTTGCTGAGGCTGGAAGACACTTGTGGAGGCTGTCTAGTCCAGTCCTCCTGCTGACTGTGCTACTCCTGAACCATAAACCAGCTCATTATCATCTCTAGGCAGAGCTTTGTGCACTCCAGCTTTTCTCATGGGAAGACAACTCTCCTGCCTTGCCGGTCAGTCCTAAAGAGCCTGTAGCCATCCACAGCAGCACTCTAACCATGAGAGCTATCCAAGTTCATCTCTGTGATCCCAGTGAGGTTATAAGCCCCTGCAGCTACACACAGACCCCCAACGTCTCCAGCTTGTTCCCTGTGCTGCATGCATTAGTGTACAGAAGCACCCTGTTGTGCTCATTTCCCAGGAAAGGCATGAGAGCTGTGTGATGATCTCCTAGGTATCAGAATAATAGGGGTTTTTTTTCTGGTAAAGTGCTCTTTGAAGATAGGAAATGTCTCCAGGAGCACACAAGAATAAATGCACAGTTTATATTCTGCACTGGTTCTGTATGTTCATGTGACCTGTCATTTGCTAAGTCATAAAGAGAAGTGTCCTGAACTAAATGTGTCCTAATTCTCTGTGTTGTAGTCAAGTGGTTCTGAGTTAATAGTCTGCCACCCAAACCCAGAGTTACCAAGCTTGTTATATTGTGCCACTCTTCATTCTACAGCACTCTGGAGGCTGTGTTGGAGAGCACATACTTGGCTGTAAGTGCTTTTATAGTGGTAGGCAGAGCATTCTCCATGAGGGAGACCAATGATAAGCCTTCTCCCATAAGTAAAGCTCTCCACAGCTTTTAAGGTGTCTTAACTCTAGGGATACTGGAATTTCATAAGACCCCCATACTAGTGTAATAATCCAGTTCCCATTTGAAGATAGAAATACTGCTTTTGGCTTTGGTATAAAGTATACGAATACAATAGTCTGGAAAACTGTCTGTTACTGAAAATATCTGCTCCTAATCCAGTGGAAAGGCAGCTTCTTGCATGTGCAGGATACCTTGGTGTGGTATTCACTCTACCTGATTGGGGAAACTGGAGTAATGAAATCCATTTAAAGGTGACTTAACACAGCAGCTGAATTATAGGTACTAAATGTCACTATTTTCTTTGTGTGATGTAAATGCATTGATTGAAAGATGGATGGAAAGGTTCAGTGCTTGGCACATCTGTAGTGTTGCCTGATTGAGGGAGCTTAGTGAGCTCATGGTACACATCTGTGAACCCCTCAGTGAAATACTTAAAATAGTGGGAGTACTTTCATGGCTATAGGTAGATGACTCCTGAGTGCCCCTAGGGAGCTGGGATTTTATGGTTAAGAGTTAACTCAGGATAGGGGCTTATTACTTGCCTATCTGCATCAAATGTGGTCTCAGGAGTGGTTTACATTTCCCCAAATGGAGATGTGAGCATGAGACATTAACTTCAGTTTGCAAGCAAGGAATATAATTGTATGCGTAGAGACAGTTGCTTCTTCTGGTATTACCCAAGCCAAACTAAGTAATGTTTGGGCTTCTGATTTATCCCAGACATCCAGTTCATCAGTTGTGATCTAGTGAAATACATCCTTTGTGGGAGCAGTGGTAGCAGCTTGTGGCCTTTCTGCAGTGTCTGGTGCTGTGTTTGTCAGACCGATGGTCTGGGTGTGACAGCCCCAGGACTGGGTAACAGTGGTGAGAGCTCCTGCAACTCTATAGCACACTTCTGGTTGAATTGGCTTTTCTTGGAATTTGTGAAATCAGTGGTAATGGCAACTTTATTGTGGATTATATAGTTGCAGTTTTTTCACTGAAGTAACTGAAACCATTTTGTAACCTGGTACTCAAGTAAGATTTTGGTTATTTTGAGCTCTCTTGTGCAACTTGAGACAGTGATTGTGTGATCTGAGATGTTTGACTTGGCTGTTGTATTTGTTAGGCTCCTGGAGATCCAGTTAAAAATTGGTATGAGATTATCTATCTGAAGCATGTCACTGTCTCTTAGTGGTTTGGTGGACCTTGTGGATGCTGTGTATCAAATATGAACATGTTTCTGCATGGGTGAGCTTTCAAAGGAAGTATAGTTGGAATACACTTTGCAAGTCAAAGAGAGTGAGGATGTTGAACAAGTCTGTTGCCTGAGTGTCACTTTTCTGGTATGAGCCAAATTAACTAGTGTGAACAGTGGCGTCATAATTCACCCTAAGTAATTAGGCAACTAGACTGTTATCACCAGAGTGACAAACTCTTAGCATAGTAATACTGATTAATGGTATCAACTCAGTCTTTGTGCTTGTAGAAGATTTCTATCAGGTTTTCTAGCAAGGTCTTGCAAGGTAAGAGCAACGTGGTAGATCCTTCTCTTCTGTAGTGTGTCTGCAATACGTATTCTGGGTGTTAATATTAGACTTGGAGGCTTTCTGAAAGTACTTGGAGAGGTCTGGCTAGATATCTCCCTACAGAAGAAGTGGTTTTAGCTGTAATGGCACTACTGTCTTATGACTTTCACTTCAGGTAACACTGTCTTGCTGAGATAAAGAGTGTATTCTGCCTGGTGCTACATACACTCTACTAGTTGCTCTGCACTGAGTAATATTGCAAATAATATGGAGGGTGGCTTATTTTTTCCTCATAAAACTCTGTGTAACTATGATGCTTGCATGCTATCTGTGCAACAACGAGGCATTTATTATAACCGCACTGCCTACATGCAGTGGCAATCTCTTGATACTGTTGATACCTGGCTGTTTAGAGCATTAGCTTTACAGCATGACATTGAAACCTTATTTACTTATATGTTATTTTTTTGGGGGGGAGAGGGTGTGCTCCAGTGCCTTAAAAGCACCGTTTGAGGGAAGCCCTTTCTCTTTTTTTAGCTACTGCTCAGAGACAAGTGACTTGGCTATATTTTTTTTCACTCTGATGAAATTCTAAAAATAAAAAAAACAACCAAAACCAAGCAAACAAACAAAAAGAATCCTCCCCAAAACCCCCAAACAAATAAGTTCAGATATTTAAGTTCCTTCAGAACAGGGATATATAGTTGCTTATATTTCACTTCAGCATAAGATCTAAGCTTAGTTTTAGAGGGTTGCTTCAAAGTGTTGCTCTTCTGATGCTCCAGCTGACCAGACTGATTCTTTCCTGTGACTAAAAGTTTGAAGGTTGCATAGTTGCTACAGACTTGGACAGGATTTAGTTCCAGTTTTCCTTACACATCAAGATTATTCTTAGCAAGGTTATTGGCTTGAGATTACTGCTAATGTGTAAGGTAATGTTTGTCTATTTGTAATGAATAATCTAGAATGGTCCTGTACTGAATGATGTGAGAGGGCATATATTTAAGTATTTAATCTAGTAAGTAAATGTAAATTAAATGCTGTCAGATTTGCTTTCCAACCTGCACTGATGCATCTCTGAAAAATGTGAGTATATACAGGTATTTTGTACTTAAAATGGATCACTGTTGTCATGGTCCAGATTTGAATACAGCCTTAAAAGATGGAATTATCCAAGTCTAGCTATAACCTGTTGGAAAGAGCAGTGTGCTAGACTTTGTAGGTTGCAAGAACAATGATCAGTTGAAGGAGCAATGCCCTTGTGAGTCTCTTGTTCTTCCTGTTTTACTTAACTGCAGATGTCAAAAAATATTTTGTATACGAAGTCCACTCTTCTAAAAATCACTTAATCTTATTAAACTTTATTCGTCTAAGTGAAGAGCTGGAGATGGCTTTGCATGTGAATGTGTAGAATAGTGAAAAGTAAGATAGGGTATAGAGACCAGGATCACTAGCAGGGATTCTTAATCCTAATTGGCTGGTATCCAGTGGTTGGATGTCTGATGCTATTGATACTGTTAGAATATCTTTGTGTGCTATCTGGGTCATCTCCGTGCATGCAGAGAGGACTCCTGATCCCAACTACATTAAAAAAATATATTAAAAATAATCCTTTTATACTGCCTGGTGTTTTCCAGATGAGCAACTCTAAGGGACTCTCCTACAGTACAAGTTCATCTTGCAGACTGCAGTCTTTCTTATTATGGAAGCTGATACTCCAGTCTGATTAATTTGATGAAATACAACTCTGGATTGAAATGGTTCCTCAATCTGTGCCTGTCATTTCCTCAGCCTTGTAGGAGATGGAGAGTAATAATGACCTGGCTTCAGGTTCTGGTTTAACCTTTAACTGCTATAATGCAATGAACCTGCTAGTCCTGGTCCTGCTTCATGTGTCTGTTAGTTAGCAGAGTGTTATGTAGCTCCTGCCAGAGCATATTTGTGACAGCACAATTCTGGGGGGTTTAGGCGGGATTAGTAACTAATAATAATTGACTGAAACTGGTGTAATGTAATGTTCAGTTACATTGTAAATTGTAACTTTCAGTGTTTCAAGTAAATGTATTTATTCTGTGTTTTTTCCTGTAACATTTAGGAATATGGCTGTTGCCACTTGGAATAAGGATCTAACCTATATAAAGAAATTAGATCCCTTCATGTGTACAGAGTAAAGTAGTTCCTTGCCTTAAATTCTTGCTTTTCATCCTGATATTGTAAAGTATTAGTATTTTCAAAATCTATTTTGAATTTTTTGTCCAGTGCCCTTATCTTTGCAACTTCAAGTCTACTAGTAGATATTAGGGAGAGGAAATGCCTGATTACCAAGAGCAAATCTGAGGCTTAGGTTTCACTCCAGTGCTCAGCCCGGACACTGTAGCAGACACTGTAGCAGGGTGGTGGCTGCACCAGCCCCTTGTCTAAGGCATGAATTGTGAGCAGGGTCAGGGAACTGCCCTGTTTCTGCAGCAGTATAAGTAACTGCTTGGCTGCTGTAGTTCTGCCTTCTTTGGCCTTAGTTGTACAAACTGTTTTTCTCCCTTCACATCACCACTGAGGTGTGTGTGGCCTTGCAGATGTGACTGGCAGGCCCAGTGGCAGTGGGCTGTGCTGGATGGCTCTGCTGCAGGAGGAGATGGACTGGAACTGCCAGGGGCAAAGGAGAGGGGACTGAGGGACAGGGGATGGTGATGGCAGCACTGGGTGATATAAATGGGGACTGTGAAACTGCCCCATTGTGCTCTGTGAGACATCTCAAGCTGAATGAATTCCTTGATCCAATTAAACATGGCCCAGAAAAATCTATAACCACAACTGAGGAAGGGGAAACATCCAGCATTACATGGGGATGGATGTGAGGATATCCCAAGCAGGAATTTCTACCAAACACATTGTGATCTTTGTTTAGCTTGGAAACCATTAAGTGGATATATGCCAAGAGGTAAGATATTAGCACAGCAAAAGAGGATAGAGTAGCATTTATAATTTTTCAGCCTGGATATCCTAAAATTTTCAGTGGCATTAAATATGCCTCTTAATCTCAAATTGGTTTGGTTTTTTTTTTTTTAGTTGAATTACCAGTTGGAGCATTTACAGTCCATTGAAAGCTAATGGAATTTCAGTATTTAAATATTTTCTGGGTAACCTCAGAATGGCTGAGGAGCTCTTAAAGTTCATAGCTCAGTGAGATTGTTAATTAGTTTTGCGATCCAGGGAATTTCTGTAACTGCATTCTTGTGGGCATATCACAGAACCAAACACTTCAAAGCCTCTAATTCATATTCTGATAAATGAGGATCACTAAAATACTGTTGCAAAACCTTGTTCTTTCTGTGCTTGCTTTTGATGACATCATATTTAAGTCTTTATAATACGTTGAATACCCAGATTTTCCTTTAAAAGTAGGTGTCTGAAGGGTTTAACAAAGCCCCTCTGTCAAGCTATTGGGCTAAGGGTTTCTAGAATCCTGTTTTAAAATCCAAAGAATGGCTGCTTTCAGTGGCAGGATAGCAATGAAAAGAAATGTCCAAAGATATCAGCTGCACAGCAAGAGAACAAGGGCTGATCTCAGCAATTTTGAGCTTAGAGCTTTATTTCAGTTTTAAATCTTGAACTGAATGGAAGAACTAGCAGCAATTCCAATTAAAGCCTTTGGAGGGTCTCAGATTCTTTTACTACAGCAGCAGAATATTTATTGGAAAACAGGTAGACTTAGTGAAGCTTCTCTTTTTATTTTTTTTGTTATGTGCTTGGATGAGCTGTAGCAAAGTTTTTTCTTGTGAAGTGACAAGAGCTTTTTTCTTTTAGTGTTGTGCAGCTGTGGTATCTTTATGCACATGAAGTAAAAAGGGATGTGAAAGTGTGGTCTGATTTGAAATACATGTAGTTATTTAGTCATAGTCTTTGAATTTTGGTATTAGGTAAATCAGTCCTGTTTGTAAACTGTGTTCTGAGCAGTTTAACTGTTTAGGTTGAGGAGAGGGTGGAGAAAAAGCAGTTTACTAAGATGTTTATAAACAATTGCCTTGAAGTACTCGGTTTCAAGGGACCAGCCAAGAATGACACAACATTGTGCAGGGGGCCTTAGTTAACCTGCTGCAATTGTAATCTAAACAGATAAGACAGGGGAAGGCTGAAATAGTTGGTGAATTTAGGGTTAGATATCTTATACTGGAGATGGCATGGTTTGATTAGTCCTGTGGTGCAGTAGAGATCTTCAGAAGTCTAAATCAAAACAGCTGATTAGTAATTCCTATGGTTTGAGTTGTAGAGTCTGTGCTTCATGTGGGCAGCCTGTGGCTGGTGTAATCTTCTTTCTTGATCTGAAGAGCATCTTTCACTAGCATCACAAAGCTCCTATTGTGCATAGGGCTGTGTATTACCTATTATAGAATAAATGCAGTTATCAAGTCAATGGCTCAATCCTTATCTTTTAAAACAGGTGAAGCAGGTAATTACTTCTAATTTCTTAAAGATGAAAGACTGCCAGAAAAAGTTTCTTCTCTGACATGGGGTCTGTCTAGCAGTTTATTTCAAAGCAGGATGAATGGAAACCAGAAGAAACCACCTCCCCTACCTCACTCCCCCAAATAAACTTTCAGAAGGTTTGGAGTGTGGTTTTTTGTTTGTTTTTGGTTTTTTACAGCTTATGAGACTTAGCAAATGAAGTTCAACATGGTGTCATTAAACCTGAGGGTAAAATGATAGGTGGAAATTAAATAGATTGACTGACTGCCCAATGGATTGCTTCTTGTCCTGTCAGAGGAGGGTAAATCTGGCTGGAAAGTAAGCTGTGCCCAAACAACAAGTAAAGAGCAATAGGGGAGAGGAAGCATCTTACTACATCATTAGGTGTCTTGTCTGGACACGTACTCAGAGTGAGCTCTTCAGCAGTTGCTCTAAGACTCATTGCCTTAAATCTATGTCCCTTAAACTGAAGGGAATTGAGTAATGTTTTAAAGCAACTGCAGTTCTCACAGGTTCTTCTAGACACTGCTGCTTTTTTGAGAAGTGGTTGGATTTCCCAAGATTTGTTTTTCTGTGAACAGATGAGTTAATTTCAGTGTCTTGACTGCCTCAAGAATGCTTAATGTAAAGAATAGGAAGAAAATTCATCCTTGCCTATTCAAACAGAGGAGAGAGCTTCCACTTGTGTTAATAGATTTATTTTAATTTTTAAATTTTTTTTAACCTCAAGGAACTGTTAGATGTGAGCTTTGAACTGTGTTGTGTAAACTGTTTCTTGGCCTGCAGAGGTGGAGATAAAAATAAACAAGCAGTTGGCTCCAATGACTTTTCTTGTTGTTTTATTAGAATATTCCTATTATAATCTCACCATGTCCCTTTCTGAACCAGTGATGTGCTGTTAGCCTGGTGTTCTGTAAGCACTGGTACTTCTGCACTGATACCGACTGTGTTAATCCTATGTCACTGCTTCAGCCTTGCCTTGTCCTCTGTTCTTGCCTCTGCACAGCCTGGCTGTTCTGGGCTGGAGGGGGCCACGCTTCCTCTGGTGCCAGCAAAGAAGAGATGCTTTGTGTGAAGCTTCTGGGACCTCACTGAGTGCACACTGCACAGGGGCTGTGTTGTGAGCACACTGTCGCATTCATGTAGTCCTGATCTTCTGAAACATTCAAGTGGTACTTGTAAGAGCTCTGCAGGGAAGATGATGGACCTTGGTCATGAAGAGCTTTAGATGCAATCAAACTGTAATTTTGTATGCTGTTAGGTAGGTTTTGTTTAATATTATTGCTCTGATTGTGAATCCATTAATACTGTAAGGCTAACCTTGCAGTTTCTATAGGTCTTTGTTGGGATGGAATAGAGAAGGGAGGATTTAATTATTCTCTCCACTTACCTCTATGATGAATTGTATCAAGTTTGTCCGTATTTTTCCTAAGAGACAGCAATTCATTTACCATGACCATATAAACATGTATTATTTGTATTGGCAGGACAGAGAAATCTTTTCTCTTGGCTATTAGTAAATTATGCCTTTATTGCTGTTAGATAGCACAGTGGACTTAGTGCTGCTGCCTATTACATATTCCTAAGTTTGTGATGCCAGAAAAATGTGTAACTCGAAAGCTTTGTGTTAGATAACACAACAGTTACAACATTAGGATGCCCGATAAAATAGTCACAGGTTAAAACCAGTCACAATTATACTGAAAAGTAGCTAAGGGTCACACTCCAGAAAACAGACTACTTTTGAACTAGGACAAAACAGCATTCTCTACAATTTAAGAGCAAGCTGTGTTATTTCTGGAACACTTAAAGTCCCTGAACTATCTCATTGTGTGGCCAATCTGTAGCTCTTGTTCCTTGGGTGTTTATGTCCAAGTAAGCTGAATTCTAGTTTACCGTCTGTAGACCATGTGGACAATAGGCAAAGCAACAACTTCTGGAGTTCACGTGCTACCTGTTGTGTTTTTTCACATTTCCTTTGGAGGGAACTGTTGTCTTCTTCTCTTTCCTCTCTGGTGACTAAGAGTTAAAATCAGTCTTGCAGTTCCTTTCTGGTTTAGAATGTCAGGCAATGGCTGAATTCACTGTCCCCAACAAATGTGTGTTTGTGCTGTACAGGGAGAACCTATGGAGGAGTAGCAATTGTCACACCCCATTTCTGTACTAAGGAGTGTCCTGGATGAGGGAACTGATGTATAACATAATAGAGAAGATTACCAGAGGAAAATACCTGTCTTCACTTACCAGTGTTTATCCCCGAATGAGCACTTAAAGATGATTAATTTGTATTGCTGTACTAAATGTATGTAGCAAACAGGTGTGAGTAAAAAACACTGCATGGAAAAATACTGCTGCTCAGATGTTTGAAAATGCTGTCCTGAGGGCACTTTTTGATTGTTGGCATGTTTGTTCTTGTGTGCATGAGTCAATGAGAACTTAGTTTGATTTGTTGTTTTTCAGAATATCAAGTCATGACAAGGGGAAAAAAAACAGTCAGTGTCAGTGTACTCCACAGGCAGTTGTCCTGACTGGTCATGGAATTGTCAGTCTCAAAACGCAGGGCACATAAACTGGATTGCTTGGAGCAAACTGCTTTCAGGGAGAGGTTTGGACTGGATAGCATCCAAAGGTCCCTTTCCAGGCTAAATAATCCTATGGCGTGTTTGTAGGCTGATGATCCCTTAGTCTCTTGTTAATTTTGTTTAGGGCAGCTTGTTGTCCTGAAGCTTTTTCCAGTATATTACTCAGAAACTTCTACTGTTGGCCTTGTGTTTTCATACAGTAGCTCTTGATGATGTGGCAGTTGCGGTGTTTTTCTACAGTAATTGTGTGCAGGCAAATTTGAGACTCCTGGGAAGGCCCATTGCTTCTGTGCTTCTGGAATAAAGTGTGCTGCTATAAATCAAGGCTGATACAGCCACTTCCTGTAGCAGTGTTTTCTGAATGGTCTGCTGGTCTCCTTACAGCTCCCTGCCAGGATATGAACAGCTGGGATCCTTTGTGGTGCTCTGAGGACACAAGAGTCACTATCCTACCATCTCCCATATACACATCATGTGCCTGAAATATTCCTATTTGGGTTTTTTTTCTGTGTGGGAATCCTGGCTGGTGACGCATCTTTGTTTCACTTACTTCTGCTTTTATCCTCAGTGTGCTGTTCTTAGAGATGCTACTCTGTGCTAATCAGTGTGGCAGCTGCTGCTTGTGCTTCTGGTACAACTACTGTGTCCAGCTACTCTTAAAAAAACCCAACAAACCAAAAAAAGAGGCAGTATTATTTTTAAGAAGCCTCCAGCATTTAATTACTAGGCTTGCATAACACACAAACAGAAGCTTGTTAGCTAGGGCTTGTTTATTGAAGCTTGCTCCTTTATGGCATAGCAACATCAGGAGAAGAATAGAAACTGATTTTTTTTTGCTGTAAAGCAGGATTTTTTTTTTCCTAAGCAAATTAGATTTGCAGCATCAAAAGGCAGGAAGAGTGTAAAATAAATGCTAATGCCATGTCATAAGACTTTCTGCTAGAAGCTTTTGCAACTTGTTCCTGCCAATTTACTGTGTATCTCTGCTGTTTTCTTACCCTACATAAGGAGAAGATCAAAAGCCAGATTTTTGCCTATGAGCAGATCTAAGGTATAGCTGTATCAACATTAAAGAAATATTTTAGAAAGGTGTAAAGCCTTATAACAAGAACAATAGAAAACACTTAATTTCATGTCATTTGAAAGAGCGGGTTTTTCTTTAGAAACTGCTCTAGACAGTAGTCTTGTAGGCTGGGTTTACAAATAAGAGTAGCTTGTTAGAAACCTTTGGCGCTTTTATTAATCACACTGCTGTCACAAATAGAAGGTATTTGTTTTAATACCTTGTCCTACTCATACTTTAGGCATGGATTGCATGCTAGTGCATTAGAGTGGCTCATTCTTTAGGCTTGCGGGGCAGGGTTTTAATCTGGTCTTTCAGCACTTGTGAGGTACTTTACCTGCATGCTACTCTGATGTCACCAATGTCATGGATGGGTCACTGTGCTTCTTCTGTCTGCAGATCTAATTGGTTGCCTGGCACTTCGTCTGTGGCAAGCAGGACAATGGCTGCCAGCAAGAGCAAGAACCAGAGTTCCTTGGCCCTCCATAAAGTAATTATGGTTGGCAGTGGAGGAGTGGGCAAATCTGCACTCACACTTCAGTTTATGTATGATGAGGTAAGTAACTTTGGTCCAGCTTCTCTAAAGCACAGATTCATACAGCTTGCTAAGCTTTTTTTTTTTTGTGGGTCAGGGCAACTAAATGTGATGAGCAAAAGACCTGATGACCCAACTGGCAGGAGCAGAATTTAGAAAGCCCTGACCTGTGCCCTCTGGGAATATCTCTGGCTAAGAGTGACAAAATCAATGCTTATTTGTGAAAGAACAGTCTTCAGGAGTCATGCATAATGTACAGATGATTGTGTACAGAAGCTGTTACTAGTTGGAGTTGAACTTTAATTTTGTAATTTAGGTCAGTTAAGGCTGAAGTCAGAAGTAAATGTTCTAGCTCATTCTGAGCCAGGTGATGAAGTAGGCATGTTCATAGCATGAATTCTTCCACACTGGTATACAGGAAGCTAGGTTAGGCAGTCCAGACTAGTATGTGAAGGAATACATGATCCTGTAATTCAAAAGTTAGCATTTATCTATAGGGTGTCCACACATACTGTAGTGGTATAAGTATCTGA
>VZTN01007240.1:6974-36422 GCA_013400515.1 Erpornis zantholeuca
TAAGTGAAGAAAAGAAAAACAAAAACTAGAGCAATTCCTTAAACATCTTTCTAATGCATTTTGTAGGAAGACTTACATTTTTCAGATGCAGAAATAAATAATGAAGAGCAGCAGTGAAGTTGTGCTTTTCACATATTTTTACTACAGCTTGGTTTAAGATAAATTTCTCTTTCCCCTTCTAAACAGCATATAAATAAAAAAGAAAGAAAATAGTAGAGTGGTCAAAATTCTATTAAAAAAATCTTATAAAATACTCATTAGTCCTGAATTGTTCATAAATGTATGGAAATATTTTAATGGCCAGCTCCCTAAGGCTTACGGCATTATTTCCAAATGAAACAAGAGAAGGAAGAGGACCAGAGCCCTTATACACTTCTTGGATCTGAAGAATAACTAACTGTATTTACTTACAAGAATAACCTCGGTAGAAAAGAAAATTTAAAAATATGATCCCATACTCTATTGTAATGATTAATTGGAGCAGGGGATTAAATGTGCCCTTCTGTATCCCAGGTGAGTGCTGCCCTATTTACTCAGCTATTAGTTATTTTAGCTTGTAGAATAAATTGGTTATTTAAGCTGCNTCTGCTTTTCCTGGCCTCCAGTCACAATAAGAGTGGACCAGCCCTGAAGAGTCACCACGACAATTTTATTATTTTGTGCAACTTTTAGGATACTTATGGAAAGAAAATAATTTGAAGTGACACACTAGAGCAAAGGAGTGAAATATACAAAAAAAGTGATAAATACAGGCATGGTACATCATAGTCATTAAGCTCTACAGATTTAATTGAACAGCTAATTTTCATTTGGATTCTTATTTATAGACAGCCTTGTTTTCTCTGGTGTCTTACTACAAGGGGACTCCAAAATGACACTTTAAGCCAAGCAATAAGATAAGCAATAATTGAGTAATTTAGATGGGTTGCAGTGAAAATGAGAATCTACCTTTCATTTTCAATAATTATGAAGAAACCCGTGACTTTGAAATGTATTTCCTTCGTCTGTCCTCTCCAATTCCTACCAAATTCTTGTTAGCCAAAGAAGTCAAGAAAGAAGCTGAAAGGAGGCTGAAAAGGAATATGCATTTAACTACCTATTTGCCCCATTTTACCTCATTCTTTGAGGCTCATCTGTGGAATTTTCACTGTTGCTGACATGCAAGGAAGACCCAGCTGTCAGGGTTCATCTCTTTACCACGTTGTGAATAAGCCTGCAGAGATACTGCCCCACCGGGCACCTCGGTGACTTCTTCCCCTGCAGGCAATGTGCATTTTCTGCTTGACATTTCCTAGCTGCCAGAGGCATGGAGAACAAAAGCCTTACATCCACCCTATTCCAAAATGCCCAAAGTGTTTGGTATTGCAAAACATAAGTGCATGCAACAAGGCACAACCTCTTCTGTTTTTCATGAAACCTGCAGGAAGAAGGTCATGGTTTATTATTCATGATCATTTGCTTTACGTGTCCTCCTCTCCACTCTCCTTGAAAGCTTGGCCAGAAAGTCTTTCAAACTGAGCACACTGACATATGCGAACCTATCTAACTCCAACTAACATAGGTAAAAAATAACAGATGTACTATAAACTCCCAGCACTTCAAATCAGGGTTCCCAAGGAAGAAGGTATTTAAAATACACCACATTCAAATGTAAATGAAGACACTGCCTTCTGCAACCAAAAGTCTGGGTTACAGTCACGGTGCTTGGTTGGTACCTATCAGGCAGGCTGAAAGGTTTTGCAGAGCTCCTTTCATGGTACTGAATCTCTTAGGACTTGTGAAAATGTTGACTTTCAAAAAACATAAAATAAAAAATTTTCTAGTCATTATAATGTTAAACCAGATAAAAAGTGTGCTGTTCACCTCTGATTTTAACAGAAGCCTTATTTTAGTCAACAGGCTGACATCACATGAACAAAGGAAATGTTTATATCTGCCAGGGCCGGCTTACTCATCTTCAATTTTTCTTCCCCTCTTCTCTGTTTCCTATTATCATTTTATCTACCGAAAAAACTGATCATTGGCATATGTTTTGGGTTTTCTTTCCTTGAAAAAAAAGGCCAAAATTTTAACATAACAGTGCCTTGCATCTCAAGCTGATGATAAGCAGGGATAAGATACGAATGTGTGATGTATTAAACAGGAGGAAAATGCAAACAGCTCAAGTGGTCCAAGAAGTCAGATTTTCTACTAGCTAAAAAAATCTCCAGAAACCTAGTCATCTTTCTTGCTTATTACTGTTTTTCTGCCTTTTTATTTGCTCTGATTTCTTTGATGTTAATAAACATGGTTTGTTCTTTAGGCCTGCTTGGGCAAATGATGAAAGTTAAATATAGCCAGTCTCACCACAGTGTCCCTGTTTAGAAAATACGGCCCACCAAATGTCAGACAGCAAAAAACTGACTTTATATCTGAAAATGCCAAAAGGTTTCTGATCTGTTTGCAGCTATGTTTCTACACTAAAATGTAAATCATTATATTTTTTTTCTGGCTCAAACAGGTAGTTCCAACTTAATCTTCCATTTCAAAGACACTATGGCATGTTAGTATATTGCCATGTAAATAATTCTGAATAAGGCCACAGCTTTACACAACACCTCATGTAGGTAGACAGTGGTGACACAGGGAAGAAAATGTAATTCTTCAGTCTCAAAATAGAGAGTAAAAATTGTATTTTTATACTAGCACTGCTGCTTCTAGGAGAGTTTCTAGTCTGTGGTTGGTTAATTCATTTATATGAGCTTGCCATGTCTGATTAACTCAGAGCAAAAAGTGATGGCTGTGAAACTGAGTACTGGCTGAGTTCACTTGAGAATTTTTGCAGCAGAAGACCAAGTTACAGGGCCTCTGCTTTCTGTACTCTTCATCAGGAAGAACTAATACATTTTTACAGATTAGTCTGGCCTTTGAACTTTTTTTTGAATATGTGTACCATACACACATATTAAAAAATTATCTGTCTTAGAAAACTTTTTCAAAGGTTGACATGATTTCTTCTCATTAGGATTCATCAAGATTTTTTTCTGAGTTTTTTTAAAGTGTAATTATGAAATGATCAAATATTTATCGAAAGCATCTCTTTTGGGGGTTTAGATTTTTCTTTAGAAAAGCAAATACTTAGAATATTTGGCTTTATAAAGTTGGATCTTTTTTGGGAGAAAAAACTCTCAGTAATATGGCTTTATTTTCTTGAAAATATTCTGAAAGAAAACCACCAGTCATTTGCTGCCTAACACTGCCTTTTGCACAGAACCCGGAGTTGTGCTGAGCACAAACTCAAGAGCTGGAAACGTGCTTCTAAGCTGGGGTAGATGTTGAAGTCCATGACACCAGTGCAGACCATGATTTTAACATTAACAGCCTAGCAGCTATCTCATGTTGGTAGAATAGCCTGCCTACACCAGTGTCACATCTGGGACACTAATCTGCTGCAGAATTTAAGCCCAGAGTTAAAGCATTCCCGGATCAGGCAGGGACCACCCTCCCCATGCCTCCACCCTAGCCTTTCTGTCAGAAAGCATTAAATTAATGCCACAGAATAGTTAGAGCTGAAAGAGACACTTCCAGTGCTCAATTGGCTGCAGTCTAGCATGGACTAGCTGCCATAATCTTTCCCCCTTGCACATAAGCAGCTAAGAGCCTGTTCCTGTTTTCCCCACTGTGCAATCATAAATTCAGTCATCACCTCTAACAAATACCTTTAAATCACTCTCTATTCCAAGTGCTTCTGAGTTCATATTGTGCCACTTAGAAAGGTGTATATTTTGGTGAGTTAATTGCAGGAAGCAGAGCAAAGTCACAGCTTCTGGTTCCCTCATGGTCATCAGGGATGATTACATCTGAGGTACAACAGGGAGCATTACTGCCTAACTTGAATTGTCCTTTAAATGTAAAAATGTTAACCCAAATTGTTCTCATACACATTTTTCACATCTTCCATCTGGAGAAAAATATAACCTGAGCATGTAGTGACAGCTCTTGATTTTTGTATTTCAATAAAAAAAGGGATGTAGACAAGAAAATGGCCAAGGAAACAGAAACCATCCCCAGCCCTAATCTCATAATGTGATTAGGTAAGGTTTCCTTGGAGGATGGAAATTTTCCAGACTGAAACTTCCATGCAATTTAAGGCACTGAAATTTGTGAGATTTGTACCTAATATGTGTGGAGGTTTTTTGTTTGTTTTTTTTTTTGCAAAGTGATATTCAAATACCCGACATAATTTTAATTTGAAATAACAATGTTATTTGATTGATTCATTGATTGATTGATTGAACCCGTATTGTTGGCATTTGGACTTAACTGGTTTTGGTATACTTTTAAATGCAGAACAAAATTCTAACATCACTGAGGAGGAAAGGTCCTTACAATGTGAATGGAAAATTTTATTCAAAGCACAGATATCTCCTGCTCTTGTTGTAAAGAAAAGATTTGTTTACTCTGTGACTGAGTTGTTCAATGAAGACTCTTATTTAGGTTTTATTAGTGTACAGCATTAAGAAGTAATTACCATAGCTCTGGTTTAAGTTGCAGAATTTTTATTGGAAAAGAATATGCACTTTCATGTAAAAGTTAACTGCTGCTGTGCTTTTAGCTTGGAGAGAAGGCTATATACCTAAATAAAATCCTTCTACCCCATATAGCTACTAATAATTACACTGTACATCCAGAATTTCTGCAGGTCACTCTGCTGAACAACTTAAATATTTTAATTAAGAAAGAGGAATAAAAAAACACAATAAACAATAAGCCCAAACATTTAAAAAACAGAATTAGAGATGGGTTTAGGATGTTTTGTTCTCTCTGCCATCAAGTCCATTTTTAAGTTCTTATTCCCAATTAATTACCTGGAATTCTGCCACTTATCAGGAGTTTCAGACTTTAAAGACTCACAGTAATTTACACAAAATCCAAAAGACATCAACCTCAAGGAAATACCAATAAAACATTGTTTCTGCCTGACGTATGCCTGAAGATTTAAGATAATGTATTTAGTAACAATTAAAAAGTATAACCCTGAGGAGCAATCTCATAAAAAGCTCAGGTCAAGCAAAAACCTGTTTCACTTGGTTACGCTTCCTGGCAATACACTCATTGTACTCCTAAGCAGCAGAGCCACTGGCAAAGTGGTTGTGGTCTTCAGGATGGGCATAGTCTCTCAGCACAGCTGACACACTTCATGCAGAATTAATTGGCAATTAATCATGAACATCATTACTTCCTTGTGAAAACGATATCATAATAAAGTAGACTGTAACCAAGGATATTTCAGGTCTGAGGCCAAAATGGGCAGCCAATAAAGAGTTTATATTTAGTCAAGAGGAACATGTAATTTGAATAGTATAAGTAATAAAGTCAATGAAGGTACTCCCATTTGTTCATGGAATCATCATTCTTCCACAGCAATGTCTCTTTTTTTGAGTCAGCAATGGAAGAGGTTTTAATTCTATTGTAAAACTGCAAAACAATGCCCTTGATCATGCAGCTAAATAACACTACACTTTATTTCCTCCTGCTTGGGAATGAATGTGCAACTTTGCCTGAAGACAGAACACATGAGAATTGACAGTGTCCATTTCTTGTTTTACACACACAGAAGTACACTACCAGAAATCATGTTTTCTGAAAATGCTGACTTCTGTGCAGGGCTACCAAAGTGGAACACATGTGAGAAAGACCTTAGGCATTTGGATACTGAGCTCTTAATATCCTAAAACTGCACACCCTGGCACCCACAGTTTGAAGGGAAAGCATGGGAAAAAATAAGCACAAGGCTCATGATTTTGACATGACAGCCTCCAGAGCAACTCTCAGGAACTATTGCTCATAACCCGCTAAAAATTTATGTTTACAGGCTTAATATACAAACATTAGAGGGCTTAAAAAATAAGTGCAGTTAAGTAACAATCACATTTATGCTATTTCCACATTTTCTCACCCAGAGTCAGAGTCTGTTACCCTCCTCTAGGACTTCAACACCTATCAACACATGCAGGAAGTCAGACAACAATGGCTATTTCCAGATTACATAGTTCTTTTAAAGTGTGTAGTAAAATTATACTATAGCAATTCTCTAGAAACCAGAACTGTAATTGGCATTTCATGAAACAGAAAGACACATTTCAAGAAAGCAACTAAAGACATAGTAACAGAAAGGTCACTGAAATGAGGGGATGCAGAAAGGAGATCAAAGAGCATTAACTTGTAGTTTATAATAATTTGTTAAATATTTAGCTTTTCTCAGATAGGGACTTTGGGTTTGGGGCTGTCTTTCATTCCATGATGTAAGTTATTTCCATTTCAGGTAAAATGTCAATCTTGGTGCAAAGAGAAATTATTCACCATCTACCTGTGATTAATTGGCCATCTGTGTGGATTTTGGTGTTAAGTATGGTTGGTTGGTCCTGGCTGGATGCCAGGCATCCACCAAAGCCGCTCTATCACTTCCCTCCACAAGTGGACAGGGGAGACAAAATATAATGAAGGTTCATGAGTTGAAATGATGAGTGGGAGAGATCACTCACTGAATACTGCCATGGGCAAAACAGACTCAGCTTAGGGATCTGAACTGAATTAATTACTAACAAAATCAGAGCAGGATACCATCTTTTCCTTGCCCCTCTCTCTTTCCCAAGCTCTACGTCCTACCCCAGCAGCACAGGAAGACAGGGAATGGGCGTTATGATCAGCTCATCACACCTTGTTCTTCCTGCTGCTCAGGAAGAGAAGTCTTTCCCCTGCTCCAGCATGGGATCCCTGCCATGGGTGACAGTCCTCCATGAGCTTCTCCAATGTGAGCCCATCCCATGAGCAACAATGCTCCACAAATTACTCCAATGTGGGTCACTCTTCCACAGGGCGCAGTCCTTCAAGCACAGCCTACTCCAATGTGGGACCCCACAGGGTCACAAGTCCTACCAGGAAACCTGCTCCAGAGTGGACTCCTCCTTCCATGGCTCTGCAGGCCCCTGCCAGGATCCTGCTCCAGCATGTTTCCCACATGTTCCCAGCTGTGGAGGCCGGTCAGCCTGCCACAAAAGGTTCCCTGAGGATCCCCTGGTGGGATGGATCCTAGTAGAAAGAAACACTCCCCAGGCCAGGATGAGAAAAAAGGTTTCTCCCAGGATACCCTGTTGCATTATGTTAATGTACCCCAGTCCTGCTCCCCGCCCTTTTCTTACCCTATACATCCCTGCTCCAGATTGTTCCCCCTCCCCTGCTCCCCCACTGACCTTCTGTTTCCCAGCCACTCCTTCCCTATTTCCCCACTGGCTCCCATACTCTAACCCCGCCTGTGCACCGCCCTGTGCCCCCTGATAATTGGTACCTGGTGCTTTCTCCGCCCCTACCTCCCCCTGCACTTAAACCTGGACCCTCCCCTAATGGTGGCCTTTGGTTCTTGGTTCCTCTTGCATGTGTGGCTGAAACAAACCCATCCACATGGCATACCACACTGGGGTCCTTCCTGTCTCTTTGCTGCAGATCCATCTTGCAGGCTATCCAGCATGCATGTGAGTGTATTTGGTGTGTGGCTCTGACCTAGCAGCTCCAGCTGGAGACGCCTCTGGACAGCTGTGGCATTGTACCCCCCACCGCCCAGCTGCAACACACAGCCTCCTCTTGGGCATCCACCTGCTCCAGCGTGGGGTCCTCCACAGGCTGCAGGTGGATCTCTGCATCCCTGTGACCTCCATAGGCTGCAGGGACACAGCTGCTTCACCATAGTCTGCACCAGACTGCAAAGGAATCTCAGCTCCAGTACCTGGAGCACCTCCTGCCCCTCCACTAACCTTAGGGTCTGAATAGTTGCTCCTCTTGTATGTTCTCACTCTGCTCTTCACTTGCCACAATTACATCTACACCATAACTTTTTTTCTCTTCTTCTTCTTAAATCTGTTGTAACAGAGGTGTTACCACCATTTCTCTTTCACCCAGCCTTGGCCAGTGGCACATCTGTCCTGAAGCCACCTGGGATTTGCTCAGCTGGACATGGAGAAGCTTCTGGCAGCTTCTCACAGAAGCCACCCCTGTAGCCTCCCTGCCACCAAAATGTAGCCATGCAAACCCAATACATCTTGCTGTGTGTGGGCATGGTGGAGAGAGCTTGTCTGACCACTGTCTGTGTATTTTCCCAGTGTTATTAATGTGGAGTCAATTAATCTATGCTCTGTTAGTAGCTGTGACTACTGTGCATTGTGAGTGGAAGCAAAGATGGAGAGAGTCATAACATCATTTTTTGAAAACTACCCCCAGTGGCTGGGGTTGAAGAGTAAAAGATTGGTACTGAAGGGAAATGCTTCAATCAGATCGGAATAGAAAGTTCTGATCCCTTTAAATACCATTGGAGCCATTTAATTTGCCCTATTGAAAATTTGCTTAATTAATCACGCTGTGCTGCTACAGCGTGATTTGTCCTAGTTAGAAGGCTGATCTTCAGAAACAATGCCAAGATGCTAGTAGGACCAAGTAAGGTTTGTTCTGTGACCCATCCACACAAGCCCCATCAAGACAGAATTTACTACCTACGGTCCTGCTGTTCTGGTGTTTGCACAAAAGATGCTTTGTAACTGCTCATCTAAGGCCCAATGCTACTCTGAAGTGTTTTGTTGCCTGCTGTGATAAGAACTGTTGGATGTTTGGCTGCAGACAATTTTCTTATCTTCTCAGTGCCTCACCAAGTCACGGGCTTACTTTAAAATCATATATAAAGCTAAGGATGAGAAAGAAAAAATAAAGCCATGGCAGAAGACAGAATGGGATTAATCAATAACAGTGGTCTCTTAAAGATCACCCCACAAATCCTCTCAGAACTGGGAGGTAAAACTCAAGAGATCCTCAAAAAAATTGTACTTTCCCCTTTTCCATGCTTACTTTTGGTCACATTTTAAGTTAAGGTTCCTGTTATCTGACTTTTATTTAACAAGAAAATCACACAGCGCACAGATTTTCCTACTATGTGCTGGCATGGTCAATACATTGCCATAATGGATGGATGTTGCTTTTATTTAGAATGCAAAAATCGAAGAAAATGGATTAAATTAACTAGACATTCAACTTTGCTGATGACAGAAATGAAGTAGGTTATTTTTGCATACCAAGTATGAAATAAATAATGAAGCAATAACTGCATAATTTAAGAACTCTTAAGATACACAAGTGAAATGAAAGAAGACTACTGCAAAATAAAAATACGTAAGAAATATAAAGTTTGGTGGGACAGTAAAATCTGTAGTCATATATATAATTTAATCTTTGATCAGAGAATGGAATAATATCTTGAACAAATTTGCATATGAAATAATATATCACAATATGAGAGCATAATGTATTTCTGTTATTTCTTCAGACAGGGCTTGGGAAACTTTTAATTTTCATCCTGTTCAGTTACATGAATCTTTAGCACTGCAAAGCCTAATGGGCCAATTCAGGCTTGCACTGAAGAGCCAGCCCTGCAGATCAAAGGGCAGATATCTTACAAGCTCTGCAACGTAAGATGATTGTTTGGTTGCCAATCTAATTTACTGAGGCTGAAATTGCTTTGTAGGGGAACACATGGGAAAATATAGAACATTTGTTTATGTCAGGCTGCATGATGCAATTTGCTAGTTATCACATTTAGCAAGATGTAAAACTTCAGGCCAGAGAGTAACAAGCAGTTACTGTCTGGTATCACTCAAGTTAAAAATCAGTGCCCTCATTTAGGTACTGCAGGCTACAAGCTGCCCTTCTGGCTTCCAATCAATCAGTCTCTTAAACTGGAGTCCCTTTGTATTTTCACACTGGGGTCTTTGGTATTACTAAAGCATTCCACTGTCAAAAAGCAGAGTTACCCTTGGCAACAAGTTTTTTGGAGTTTTTACTTCATTATCAGTTTGCCCTGAAACAGAACATGAAGATTAACTGGCAGCTGCTGGTGTGTTCTAATACAGGCCTTTCTTTAATTGAGAAGAGGCTCCCTCTTCTAAGGAGATCAGCAATGGAAAACTTTAGTGCTGATATAAAAATATGCCTAATGTAACACTTCTCAGCTAATGCTAAATAATTAAGTTTTTTTTCTGATTATATGTTCCGTTATATTTCATTTTCTGGTTATATGTTTTGTTACGTGTTTACCCCGTTTCACTAGTAACATCATAAGCTTAGTGCCAAAAAAATTACACAGAGTTGTGCTTGAGAAAAACCATTTTTCCTAAAGGCAAATTTTAAAAAAAAGTATTATTTTGCAATTTCTGCTTTTACCACAATCTCTTCTCTCCCCTGACCTTTTTGGTTGGGATATGTCTCCCCTGATTCATTCAGCTGAGAGTTACTTATCTAATACAGGCTGGTGGTCTGGGTTCTCTCATCCATCAGTGGTGAGAGAGATTGAACCAGACATGAGATGCTTGAGCTCATACATTTCTGACAGCTCCTCTAGGATGATACAAACAGCTAGTTTTGCCACTGTAAGGTCAATTAAGCAGCTGGCTCAGACCCATAAATAAGTCAAGTTAGATGAGAGGAAGCCCATCTCTATGGCTGAAAACTGAAGAGATACTGATTTTTGACCACAAAGCTTAATCCCCAGCATGAGGCTTCTTCCCCATTTCAGCAGAGCTAAACCTGCTCACTCCATTCTCATAAGTAGGTTCAAATAATGTACATGGAAGGACTGCTTTATACAAGAACAAATACTTCTAAGAACTGACAAAATACAACCACTATCCTCCTTTCCAATGCCAAATGCCCTCTAAAACTGGATGTCCTATTTAAAAAGCTCTCTTACAGAATCAGAAGAATTTTATGTTCTTGGGCACAGACACATCACAGTTTTTCTCCTGGTATTTCTCTGACTATGCTAGTTTTGAAACAACCTATAAAGTTCAGAACTAAGGAAAAACAAGTCATTCTTAGAGAAAAGACAGTCAGATACAGCTAAGTAACCCTACTACCCAATTTTGGGGTTTATTTTACATAAAATGTTTTTCCTACGCATGGAGTAAAATTCAATATTTGACATGTTTTTGACTAGGGGATTATTGCTAATGAAGCTTGGGGAACTACTTTTCCTGAGGAAAACATGACGTGTTTAAAAGAAATTAAGAAAATACAGAGGGAAAATTTACGGCGCTGGAACTAGCACAGGCACGCTATACACTGAAGCTGAAAAGCTACACACAAATAGATTATGGCACCTCTGGCATGTAGGATATACATACCAGGCTTTCACCAGTATATACTGTAAATTTGCAGTTTACACACAGCATTAAGTAATTTGTTTGGTGGAGAGGGAGACCGCAAGTCTAGAGAATTCACAGAAAATCTAGAGACAGTTGAAGAAACACTGTATCTTAAGGTTTTTTAATTGCAGCAAAAAAACCAGTCAAGCACATGGGAGACCTGATGTAAATGTGAAGAGAGAGTAATGAATCCCTAGCAGATGCAGTTATTTGAATAAGTAATACAGTTAAATTGAAGTGACAGAAGACACAGAGTATTGAAACCTAAACTAAAGATATTAATAAAAATGAGCTCTATCTGTAGAACAACAAGTAGAAAAAGCAGTTAGAACAAGCTTTGAATATAAAGCAAGGGCTGTATTTACTGAAACACTGGGAAGTATTTCTCATGACTGTGAAACAAATTTTCACTTTCTTGCTGCTGGTAAACATCTGCATAAATGCCTGCTCACAGTGAGGAAAAAATAAATTCAGCAAATAAATTCAGAAGAAAAACCCTATCAGCAGATAGTCTTACAGCTTGTAAAAATAGAGAGATGTGTCAGCACACACATATCCACACACAGTGACAATCATGAAAGTCAGACATCTCAACAGTACGAAAATGACAAGATTTCAAAAAGCCAGTCAGCTGCCACTGAATGACCTTTTGTTCTTTTAATTGAATGAGCAAAAAGAAGGAGTCAAGGTAATTTACAAGGGTAAGGATGCTGCAGAGACCCATTTGTAGGGTGTGCTCCCCAGGATGATCACCTCTGTCTCTGTCAGCCCCGCTCCCAGTCCTGGTGCAGTGGTGTCTCTGCCTATGTGGGCTCTCCACACCAGAGACCTGCCCTCAGCATGGCTTCAGCAGGGAGACAGAAACATTTTCATGCAGAAGTAGGTGTGTGAACCTGCCTGTGTGTCTGCTCTACCAGTGGATCCTGCTCTCCCTCCTTCTGAGAGGACTGGAGGTCCTTCCTGTCCTGCAGTTGGTGAAACCAGAGAATTTTCTTTAGGAATGTGATCAAAAAGCACATTCAGGACCAGTCAGAATAATGACATTTACAGAGAACTGCAAAAATCCTAGCAAGACATAGCCTTAAACCCATCACGAGAAAGTCTGGACTCCTAAGTGGAATGCTTTTTTTCTAAGAAACCTACTTCCGAGAAAGCTCCCTGTTGTCTTCTGTATGTGAGAAAAGTGAAAATCCCTCGGGTGGTGAGCCCGAGGCACATACCCCAGCCTGAAGCTCAGAGCAGCAGAACAGGCCAATGCACACTTAGCTGCAGGAGGAGTTTGCAGACAGGCAGCCATGTGCTCTCCCACGTGAAGAGCAGCTAAGGTCCCCCACTCTGGGACCACTCTGGGGCCATCCTCCAAATAGCTGATTTGAATGCCTGCTATTACCTCCAAGCAATCCCTTTCATCTGTTCTGCATATATTATTTTCAAAGCTTACCTATGGCACTTATAACTGGTTCTGCTAACAGAAAATGCAGGGGGGGCAGAACCTGTAGAAGTTTAACAAATTTTCAAGGAGCCATGATAAAGCCAGGTAGGCAGCTTAAAGCTGAGGAGTGATGTAAACCCCTAGAGCCAAAAAACCGCTCAGTGCCTGGTTTTGCTTGTGATCTGGGTCACTGTTGTCACTATTATGCCCAACTACTGAGAAACTGTCTTATTCTGTTGTATGTCGTAGCAGGCATGTTACTATGAGTTGTCTCTCCAGAAGTTCCTGGAGGCATTAGAAATGGAAGGCATTGTAGGAACACACAGGAAGACACAATCTCTTCCCTAAGGAAAAGGTTGCAAGAAATGTGAAACAGAAGATTTAACAGAGAAGTGCTAAACCTGGCTGGGTGCTGCCTTACTGCAGTGAAGATGTGTTCTCCATTGGTAAACGCAGCACAAGGAGATATTACTTATCCGTGCCCTTATTCTACCTATGAGATGAACACAAGATTACAATCTTATCTCTTGCACAATTTACATGTCATGTGGGGCAGCCTGATCAATGAAAATATGCTGTTTCCCATTACCTGTGATTCCTGGAAAGTAAAATGAGTATTATGTAAAGAGATAGAAAAGACCTAAGGTCTTACATAATTTGTCTTTGACTAATATTGAGATCTCTTGAGCTAGTTATTTCTTCATCTTGTGCTAACAGAAGAAGCTAAAGCACTACTGCAGGCAAACCCTAAGACCCAAGTGTTATCAGTTATCCAGCTGTTGCACCATTAGATTGTATTTACAAAATATATTTGTAAATACCTTAAATATATTCTGTCTTAAAGCATAATGTTTTTAAAATACTGCATCTTCAAGAGAAATTAAAAAACCCTTTTCAATTCAGAATCTGAATTCAGAATCTGGTATTTGTTAACCGGAGACAATTAAAAGTCTTGGCCTCTACATTAAATGACAGATCTAAATTTTTTTTCCCAGTTTCCTTCATTAAAACATCATGTTTTCCTGATGAAACTGATATTTTAAAAAGTACTTTATCATAAAGTGCTCAGAGCAATTTTCAAGAAGAGAACAGTGGAAGAGTAGGAAAAAAAAATTCCAATTGAGGCCGTTGCACCTACTTGAGAGCCCAGATCACCAGCAGATTTACACATCAGCACAGCTAAGCACACACCATTGATGGCACACATTGTCCAGCAAGTGCTGAACTGTGCAGTTCAGGGCTCAGCAAAATCACAGGAGCAAGAAATGGCCAAAGCCAGCTCACATGTACAGTACTGAAGTAGACTAAATTATGCCACAGACAAATTTGTACCATGTCTACACATTTTTATTTTCTCTCTGTAAAAATGAGATGTGGAGGTTTGCATGAAAACCGTGCTACAGAAAGAAACCAGAATCAACATCTATGTAAGTATTTAACTAACACAGACAGTTTGATCAGGCCAAAGAGTTCATCCACCCTCCCCTTTGTGAAATTCAATCTTTGTTTGCCCAGCTAATATCTTCCCCAGTAGCCATAAGCCCCATCCTTTGTGTATCAGTAGGCTTTAGGAAATGTTTAATCAGTTTGCAAGAGCACATAGATACAATTCCACAACAACCCTCTTTGAGGCATCTAAAAAAGTCATTTATAGGAAAATATAAATTGTGCCCCTGAAAAGAAAGGCTAAGGAAGTGTTCCTTCTTAAATCTCTCTTTCTGTATTCATTTTTCTCTCTCTGAATATTTTTTAAGCAATGATATGAAATTTTCTTGCTGAAGATGGAAATGACTGAGGATTCTACTCTGATTTTTAGCTTTATAAAAAATATGCTGATTTGAAAATACAATTTCTAAAATCTTAACATTCTTTATTTATTATTGTAAAAATAAAAAATATAAAACTATTCTGAAAAACTAGTCAGTGTATTTCTGAGCTAAAATCTTTTTTTAGCTTAAACCAACCACATTTTTTTTAAAGATAGAGCAACTGTATGCAGTCATGCAAAGCATTTAGAAAATAAATTCAGCAATTATAAATAATGAATACTTCTAGGGAACTTTTTAGAGAACAGGAATTATCTACAACTTCCACCAAATTTAACATGGAAAACTTGATTCTGATACTACCATTTTGAAGTGCTCTCACTTGAAAGCAGAAAACTAGGGATCTTGACATATATACTGTAATACAAGCAAATTCTCCATTTCATACAGATCTGTGAAAATAGCTGCCATAAATTTCAAATGTGATTAAAGATCAAGTACCTGAAGGCAGAAATTTGAGCCTTGCAATTGTTCATTCTGATGAAGTGCAGAAATCCACAATATTTCAGAGTAATTATCAGTATTTATCATAAAGACACTGGAGATCACATATTAAAGTTCTCTGAATTAATTTCAAATTTCAGTCTTACTGAATGCACTGAAGAAATATGACTGACAATAGTAACAAAAAAGAAGAAATAGAATTCTACACTTAACACATTTGTGGGTTCAAAGAAAGATAAAAGTGAGGGCTAGAACTATCTCACCATGCTATCTTCAGCATATTAGAACAACAAGAATTTTTTCTTTTATGAGGTCTTTAGTATATTCTTTTGGGAAGAAATGTGAGAAACATCCTTCCCTCAGCACTCTTAAGCTTTCAATTTCAAACTCAAAGAAAAATTAGAAAATATGTTATAGGAAATCGTGTTTATGCATGCGGGTTTTCAAATCACCTAGGATCCTGCTGAGTCTTGTGTGAATGTTTACTCACAAATTTTCATTATTTTTTAAGTAAATTACAGTGTTCATCTCTTTTTTTCATAATATTTGGCTTTTACACTGCTGACAATATTGGTGTTTGTTCTTATATGATGTAACCTGGCTCCACATTGGTCATCACAAGAAAGGTGGCTGGAATCAAGTAAGAACTGGGCCCTTTATTTGAACAAACATTAATTACTTTTTAATTTAAAATTACTATCGGTTAGAAGAAATGAATTGAATTCCTATAGAAAAGTAGAAACTTGATGTAATGTGCTTTTAGACAACTTTACTTAGAAATATTTACAGACAGAAATAATTTTCATTTATCTTAAGAGAGACAGGATGAAGGAGAAGAGACAAAAACTGCAAGAAAGGGGGTCTGTCACTGTGCATGCCAATTGTCAGGGCACACCTGAGCCAGGTCCTGGGCACACATTCACAAACACTTGGTCCTTGTTTGCGAAGACAGAGTAGAAGTCTTGTTTTCCCTCCTGTGAGCAGTGAAAAAACCTCAGAAGTGCAAGAACTGATTTGAAGTGTAATTATTATCTAAATTCCTCTAAATTTGCTGAGTCTGAATTACTCACCTTTGTCACGTGGTGCTTTTCATGCTGTATGGGAATCTTAAACATTTGGCACCAATATGTTGTGTCCTTATCTGGTACAGGCACCTGTCTTAATAAAAAGGGCAAGAACACAGTATTATCATAGAATCACATAATGGTTTGGGTTGGAAGGGACCTAAGAGATCATCCAGCTCCAATCTCCTTGCCTTGGGCAAGGACACCTTCCACTAGACCAGGTTGCTCAAAGCCTCATCCAACCAGACCTTGAAAACTTCCAGGGATGAGGCATCCACAGCTTCTCTTGGGCAGCGTGTCCCAATGCCTCACCAACCTCACAGCGAAGAATTTCTTCCTCATGTTTAATCTATACACAAAAGTCACACTACCTGTTGTGTAAGCCCAAGGCTCTGGCTACCACCTCCTTCCTGTCTCCACCGAAACCCAAAACATGGAGTAACTTACGTCTTTGTTTGTCAAATCAAAGTATGGCAAAGAGGCAGATAAGACTTCCTCTCTCTCAGGGTTCAGCAAACGCAGGCTCTTTGTACCACGATTCGATCCATGGTAATTTTGGCCTGCTTCTCCCATGTCTTTGTGGTGGTATGCCCATATTACCCGCACTGTGCTCTCCTGAAAAAACAGAGCAAAACATCCACAAGGGATAGGAGCAACATCTTCCTTACACAGTTCACATAATTCCTACAATAGCTGTGGCATAGGTGTAGCTGTATTTGAACAGTGACAATGTATTCCAGAGGAGCAGTTATCTACTTACACAATTTGGCCTTTAAAATTAACATTTCACACTCAGTGGGTCAATTGGAAATACACAGAAATTAAATCTTTCTCTAACAGATTCCTTCCCTAATGTTGTGAACTGAAATCATATCTTCGAATGGCAGAACAGACTTTTAAATAGGTAACTAAATACATAATAAACATTTTTCTAGAGACTTTACTTATTTGACAAACAGAATAATTCCCCCTCAGATATCTTCCAGGCTCAGGTCTGTGAAGATGTGAATACCTTCAGTGAAATGCTGCTCTTAGTTACTATGGAAAATTAACATTCAATTACAGAACAGATTTACCTCTTAAAAATCAATCTACAGCCACCGCAGTTCTCTGTATTCTCAGATTGCAATAATGACCCTTGAGACAAAGTGCTGTAATAAATCCTGAAGTGTCCCAAAATGCTAAATTATGCTGAGAATTTGGAGCAGGTGTGCAAATCAGAGGTTCATTGACTGCCTGGAAAACTGGTGGTTTACACAGCTGTGGTTTGCTTCCTGCATTTTCAGCCTCTCATGTTGCTATTGTTGCATATATTCGAAAAACACAGATAAAGAATATAGTGTTTTACTCCTATAGTAATGCTTCCAAAAGAAGCAGTAAACAAGCCAAAGCATAGAAAGCCTTGCAAAGCTCTCTAACCTGTCATTTCCAATACAGAAGTCATCAGCTTTATGTAATTTAAAATTATGTTTAGGAAATAGCACAGCAATCCCTAGGGCAACAGAAGAATTTACCATGGAAATTATTTTACCATGGAAAATTTTACCATAATTTTTTTAACTTTTAATTTTGAATTAAAAAAAAAAAAAAACAACAAACAAAGAGATTCTTTAAATATAGCTCCTCCATTTTTTAAAAAAAAATCTGTTTCTAAGATCAATCACAAATTAGTCCAGAATCTTAAAGGTATTTCTCAATTTGGCCTCTCTCGAATGATTGTGACAATGGCATATAGGACTTGATGGCCCAGAGGTACCTGTTTCAATCCTGTGTACTCTTGTTAGAAATTACAGAATATAATCTATTAAAGTAGAAAGACAATGAAAGCTGAAATTTAAACATAATAGTTTAATAAAACTAGTATTTTACCTGGTTAATTTAAGCAAACAGGTATTTTGGAAAGTGAATTTCTCTAATTCTCTCCTTTTACTAAAAAGAGATTTTAATTACCCCATAGACATTTATTTTGCATTAACTACTTCATCTATCTATATATAATCAGAGACTCTTACCGTTATGCTCTTGTCATTTGTGTCACAAGTGTGCAGCTCTCTGCTAAAAGCCAATATTGTATGTGTACTGTTTTCCATGGCATATTCCAGATGGTAATCCTGTTGAGGGTCCTTTTTTAGTACTCTGTTTTCATCTGTAAAATAATCCTGTTATAAAAGAAAGGTGACCCATTATTAAAATCTAAAGTTAAAAATGAAACTTTAGGTCCAGCACTGAAGCCCTTTAAAACATGTAAAATTCTGCAGTATCAGTTTTGAACCAAACAATAAATTTGAGGTAGCACTGAACTATTTTTTATCTTTAAGAAAGCAATGCTCTGGGATAAAGAGCTTAAGGAATGCCTTAAGTAACTTTAGCAACACACTGCCTGTATGTAACTGCAGAAAAAAAGGCTGGACCCAGCAACCAAGAAACCTTATTTATCATAACTGGGATGTCATGAACTCCAAAAGAAATTACAGAGAGAATAAAATTCACTTAATATTTGCATCAATAATACTGTTGGTCCTTTCCTCCCACAGCTTTTCCTACATTTTCCTTTCCCACAAAAAACAAACCTCTTGAATGAACATTGACTGGAACCAGAAAGCCTACGGCTTAACTAGCACGAAAAGCACTCATTTCATACAAAGGCTGCTGGGCTGGGATTAGGTTGAGGTTTTGGAAGAGGCAAGGGAGCTGTTTGTAAGAAAGATGCTCCCCAGGCAGGGTTCTGCAGAAACCCAGCACAAAGGAGTAGCATGGCAGCAATGTCAGGTCATTAACCTCCTCACCCCGGATTCCTGCAGCCCCGCGCAGCTGGGACCCGTCCCTCCCTCTCCTCCCACCCCGGCCACCTGGGAGGGGCTGGCCACTGCCTCACATGCACCTCCTCTGGCCACCCTCCTTTGAGTTTTAGGCTGTTTCTGCCTGGTTTGGGGTGAGGAGAGGTCTTTCAACATGGATTTCTCATGCCAAATAGGCTATGGGGAGACACCACTAATTGTGTGGTGTCCTTTGCAAAATAATGCAGCACTGGCTGGTCCCAGCAGACATTTATTTTTGGAGTTGTTTGGACCTCTATTCACTTTTGGAGAGATTTCTAGCTTTCCCCTTTTGTTAATGCTGAGGTAACCAATCTGAAAAGCTGTAAAATGCTATGTCGCAGTATTTTGATACCAGTAAAAAATAACTGAAACTTCATTAGTTCACTAAAAGGTCATTTAAAAGCTGTAATCTTAAACTTAATTCCACCCTAGAAATCTGTGTGTGGGCAAGACACCGGAGAGTTCTTCTTTTCCTGTCACCACTTCTTAGAGACACAAATGATTAAGTACATACATGAGAGACTAGGCACATGAAAAAATAATCCCTAAAAAGAGCAAAAAAGGGGCTTGGGACTTGAAAGAAAGTGAACGAATGATTTGTATTTGTTTAGAGAAATAACTTTGGATGTGGTGTTTTCCAGACAGAAATAATAGACTTGTTTTGGGATGGTTCTTTGGAGATGGGTACTTTATGGGATCAAAACACTCCAATTTAGCCCTGCATCAGAACTTGGAAAGAGGCAGTATATTGTCTATACCATTCCTGCTCCAAAAACACTCCTCTGTGGAATCTCTGCTTCCGTCTTTAAATTAGTGAGGGTTTGTCTGGATGGGAAATGTAACCTTGTGAACATCAGTTTTTACTGAAATGTGGTATCTTTGCTAAAATGTTACCTTAATTGGAGGAAGAAATTCTTAATAAAAGCACCCACAAATTGAAAATAATGAGGAATACAAATTCAAGAGCAGCTTTTACTCATGTGAACAGAATCAAAGTCTCTGCCTGAAGCCAGTGTGAAGGGAAACTGAGAAATGTGGAGAAAAGCTAGGTGTGCCCATTCAAATGTTTTGTGATAAACTTCACTGTTTCAGCACAAGTCTATAGGATGCAGCTCTAACCAGAAAAATCCGTCTCGTGATATAGTCCTGATTTCCATGAGCCTGAGGCAAGAATGCAAAAAACAATGCAAAGAAGTTCTGTAATGAAGGTATAAGCTCAGATATGCCTTGGTAATGTGGTTGTCAGTGTAATTTTCTCACTTGCCTGGATGACAGTCAAAGACAGGTCATAGCTCTGGCTCACCACGAGGGGCTCATTTTGTGGCTGCTGGCGAATGCCTTGGGGAAGGTGGCCCCAAAGTCCAGGTCCCCAGAGAGGATCAGGCTGTTTCCCATGGGATGAGAGCTACATTGGGCACTCACACTGCTGCCTAGTCAGGCACTGGCTGCCCACCCCTGCTGTCAAAAATGAACAGAACCTTGCTGATCTCAGTGATTTCACCTGAAATTATTTTGTGGCTAGACGTGGCTATTATTATTTTTAGTTCTTTTGTTGAAAATTATCCAGATATTCATAATAAAAATAAAATCAAATAATGTTACCAAAGGAAAAAAAATACCTGAACAACTCAAAATTTGATCGCTCAACATCTCACACAAAAAATGGTTCGTTTCCCAGTTTTAAAACAAGGTAATGACACATTGTCCAGGAACCATATGTATATCTTTACATTCACAGAGAAGATTTTAAGTCAAACTATGCAGACTTTGCTCAATTTACTCATCAGAGCTTTAAAGCCTTTAAGATGTGTTTGTGTTCAAAACAGAATGAACAAAGGGTTCCAAAAATGATGATACAGTGACAATCTGTGATGTCGCATTTTTTTCAACTGCTATTTGGAAAAATCTGCAATCTGGAAAAGTTAAAAAAATGTTAGTTTTAGATATATCTATGTAGATATATGCCTGTACCTTTATATATATATCCTATGCTTACTTTCAGAGTAGAAAACTAAAAATATCAGTCCTGCTGCCAAAAGTCCTGGAGCAAATGCAATCCAAACCACCACATTAGGACTGCCTACACTCCACTTAAGGTCTTTTGTCTAGTCAGAGGAGAAAGCTCTGGATACCTCTGAAGACCTTTGAAAATTGGCAGTACAGAGGATGGATCTACCAGAGGCCAGAGAGGGTAAGCTGGGCATATGAGCTTCAGCTAAACTAAGGAAATATGAATTTAATTTGAAACTCTCTCAGGTCTACACTACTGTAACACAGAACTCATCCAAATTCACAAGTTTCACTTATTTAATTCTGTAAAGAAAGGAGTGGGATGTTTTAATCCACAGCATTACAGTGCTTTGATATCTCTCATAGATAGTTCTAAAATGGGCTTCATACTAGAACAGTTTATTCTTCCCAACAGACAGGAAAAGACTCTAACATGGTATAATCTTTTTTTGCACAGATCTGGTTTTGCTCCCCCACACAGTTAGCTAGAAAACCTGTGTCTTTTGTAGAGTAGATGATACTGATACTGATACAAGTCCCCTGCATTTTATGGAGTCCCAACAGAGATCTACAATAATTGTCAAGTCCTGAAAACTGCGTTTTTGAAACGCTCACATGTATGTGGATAAATCCACAACATGGATTTATATACTGATTCAGTACTTGCATGCAGATTCTTCAGTTTCTTATACACACAAAAAATATATATTATATGTTTAATGAAAAGTTTTCAACTACACATCAGTTTTACAGAAGTATAAGAATTAGTGAAAGAGAAGGGTGAAGTGACTATTTTTCTAGTATGAATATCTGGTTATTTAAAGACTAAGTGTTTAAAAAATGTTTCAGAAGTGTTATTGGTCATGCTACATGATAAAAAAGATGTCAATTTCAGGATGTGTTTATGTTTACAATTGTTTACATGTGAAACATTTAAATTTTTTGCACTCCCTTCGATAATATTGCATAAAATTGTATATTCAGCTCTGGACTAAGTTGTGCAATCCATCAAATAATTAAGTATCTCCTTCCTCATGTTACCTAAAAGTTGAAACAACATATGGAAAATGAAAAATCTTCCTGACATTACAAGATATTTTATGCTCTTTTCCAGATGTGAGGCAGATCATGTTATACTATTTTTCAGATATCATTAGCCTCTCTCCTTCTTAAAAAAATATTTTGTGGGATATATGGTTTCTGATTTCTGCTCCACAAACAGGAGAGTAATTTCTTAAGGATGTGGAAAGACACTGGTTTCTCCTTCGAGAATGCAAGCACAGCTGCAGAGGGAAGCCTGACCCCAAAAGCCCTACCAGCTGTCATCACAGACTGAAACAGGTGTTTATGAGACTCCCTCTCCACTTCTTTACAATGTACAAGATTGTTTTGTTTATGATATCCATTTCCAGTCCTAAATTATATATATCACCTTTCAACCTCAAGAAGTAGAAAATAATTCTCAGATTGTGGGCCCCATCCAGCAATTGCCTTGTGAGCTCAGCTTGCAAGAAACCCCAAATTACATGTTCTGCCCTTCTCTAACTGGGCCATCACTGCTGCTCCAGCAGCAGTCTAACACTTAAAAGTGAAAAAACAGACAAGCCAGGAAAAGGAAATGAAAATTACAGAAAAACAAACTGTGTTTCAGGTTGTCCTCACTGATGTTCTGTAGCCAACCCACACAGTTTCAAACATCCCCAAATTACCAAGCTGATGTCTATGACCAGGACCAAAACCAAGCTTTTCAGAAAGGATCATGAAGCTGTAACAAAGATGAAAGTTGGTGCAAGAGAGGATCTATCTTAGTATAAATAGGGTGGATCAACTGCTACGGTAAAGAAAAGAACTGAACGAAACATTTGTTTGAAATAAGCACCAAGTTATGCCTTTCTGGGTTTCCAAAAAAATAACTGTGGTTAACGTTTCTCTTTTTTTATTGTTGCATTCAATTTAAATGGAATCCTGTTGCTCAAGGTCTCAGTACACACTAGATGTTACCACCTAAAAGAAGCTGGTTTTACACTGTATTTGGCAGGAACCAAACAGAGCATGAGTTTACAAACAAGCAAACCAAACTGTTTTGCAACCTCAAATAAATTTCAGCCTGAGTTTCAGGCAAAGATCTTACTATGCTCTTATGATGGGGAAAAGCAGAGCCCACCCACAGCAACCTAACACAAAGCAGGAGCCTGAAAGCATTGATTTGCTGTATAAGAACACCTTGAGAGCATTCCAGTTGACTGAACCAATCTTGAGATTGCCTGCAAATGGAAAAATAACCATACAAAGGGTATAGCAACAGCAATCAAGTAGTTGCAATAAGTTCCTAAAGTAACTGGGACCAGTAAGTTCACAGCTACTGTCCCATGAGCAATCTGTTTGTAATTAATTTACTATTTTGAGGGGGGGAAGTGTGTGGGGGTCATGGTGTGTTGGGATTTTTTCAGGGTTTTTTTTGTTTGCTTCTGGTTGTTTGGGTGGGTGGGGGTTTGGGGTTTTTTTGGGGGGGTTGTTTTGCTTTTTTACCCAAATATCAGATTAATATGAAGTCATTCAGTCCTTGCTAGGAAGCCTGGATCTCACTCATGCAGGCAGTTCTGAGAAGCTCTACACAATTCCTGGTACAATTCCAATTCAACTGGCTGACATACACTAGAGTATGGATTATTTACTTCAGGTGCACAACCAGGACACTGACAAGGACAGAAAATTTCTGTCTCTGACAAATAATTGTGGGTGTCTGTACTTTAAGTGCAGACATACACACATACACAAAGACACACATTTCCATTTGTGTATTTACAGAAACAGATAATGCATGTGTACACATTCATGCATTTTCTTTACAAAAAGAGGGCTGGTATTTTTTATACATGAAACACAATTATTTATCTAGAAATATGCATTTTCTCATTCTGACTGGGTCACTTGAATACACTTGGGCGTATTTCTTATATCTAGTTAAATGCTGCCTGGGGTGTCTTCCCTGTACCCTACAGCTGGCAGTGGCATCACTTTGTTTCTGTGACATTCCTGAGACTTTCTCTGCGTGCAAATGAAAACACTGAAGTGTGGAGACCTGTCTAACTTAGCACAAGAAGGTGTGAGAGGCACTGGTGGCTAGAGGTTGAAATAGGACATCACATATTGGCATGGATAATTCAACATTGCAGTGGAGTCCCAAGGGCCTAGATGAGTCTTTACATCAAGAATACATGTTAATTTAGGAGTTTATATTCCAGTGATATCAGAAGATAGAGTTTTTAGATTAAAGGCTGTCCCAACAGAAAGAGACTAGACAAAACATGTAGCAAAGGATTTTATGGGAAAGAAAATCAGTAAGGAGGAGATATTGCACGATACAATCTTACAACTGCACTTTATCACAAGAAACATTCCTTACACAGGAGCCACATTTATCCAGTACAAGTTTTCTGGATTTAATTACTTTAATTACTTCAATTATAAGGAAGATTAAAAACACTTAGGGGATTTTCAAGCACAACTCTTAGTGATACTTGTTCCCAAAATTTCTGGATCTGCCTTAGAAAATCTCCCTTCTTCCCTCTCCTGCTTCTGTGATACTTGTTTATATTGGAAATTAAATCATTCACCCATTATTTTAAGCCTTTGCATGACTCAAGGTGGCTACAATTCCATATTTCTGGGGAGATGTGAGAAAATTCCATTTTCTTGGTGTTTCCAAAATCCAAAGAAGTAAAAATATGACAAAGAAAAGAAGCAAAAAGAAATACAATCCCAACCAAACCCTTGAAAACAGTCCCCCCAAGGCCTGCAAATTACAAGAGCTTCAGAATTCTTCTCATCTTTTGTTCACCAACTGTTGCTTCCTTGTCCTAACTATTATACCTCTGAAAGGGAACTACAAAGCACCCAGCCAGCGGAGATGTACACTGGAGTGTCTCTTTATGCCCCACATTGAGGCCAAGAGGGAGACATTAGTCATCTGGAGATTTTGCCCCAGTGCCCAAAGGCATGAAATACCTCCAACAAAACACCGACTGAGATATGTCAGTGTGGCACTCGCTTTGCATCTCTCTCTTGGTGCCTTTCAAGTTGTTTCCTAAACACTTCTTTTGTTGCTGTTGGCATGAGTGCACTTAAAAGCAGCATATCGTTAAGTACTGAAAATGCTCACTGTTTTCTGTCCTTTAAAATCTCTTCCAAGTACTTCCCTGTGAGCAATTAAGCTAACTCTATGGGATACATTTGATAACAGATATTCTTTAGTTTGGGTGACAGTTAACAAGCAAGGCTCTAATGAATAATAAAGTACTTTTTAGTGACACACAGTCCCTATTCACCCTGAGTAGGGACTATTTTTGTTCAAGTTCAACAGAAGATTCTAACAATGCAACCCTCTTGTATAACTTGCACAAAATAGGCATTCATCAAGGAGGATTACTCTCCCCAAAATGGGGCTCTCAGCAGCTACGTGCTGTGGGTGGGGATGCACAATTCCAGACAGGGGTGGAGACCAAGGAAAAGGCATGGGTCTAGCAAGAAAATGCATGCTGTGTCAATTCAAAAGCACAAAAGAGATGCATTAGGGAAAAAAAAGAAAAAAGAAAAAAGAAAAAAAGAAAAATAAAAGGAAAAAAAAAATGAAAAAAAAAACTAGATGCAAAACCTAAGGCTGCCCCAAGACCTTGTATGAGGAGTAAGACATGCTGCAAATGAGCATGGCAATATTTCAAGGCAAGATTTTGCTAAGTATGAACTCTCTTAAGTCCAGCTCCTCCCTACAGAGACAAAGGCCGCTTCCAGCTTTCCAGTACCAACCCCCATTGTTATCTTCTTGTTCTCAAACATGCTCACCCAAACACCACACAATCTGCTGCTCTGACACCACAGGCTCTCAGCAATGTGTGAGAATAGTTGGTTCACTGATCTCCTTTTTCTCCTGCTCGATGGAGGTGCCTCTCTCACGACAAAATAGTAAAGTTATGCATGTATGTACACACATATCCATGATATGTCCCCTACTTCCTCACAAAATATGTTTAGGTTCCCATTTCAAATATCAAACTTCTGAAATGTTAGGACAGTAAATGTATAATTCCCTGATCATTCCAATGCTCTTCAAAAAACTACTCTGGAGGTTTGTTCTTCTTCTCTCATGACATTGTAACACTTCCCATCTTGATATATTTAGACAAAGCTAAGTCACAGACCTCCAAATTGTTTTAGCCTTTCCTTCTGTCAGACACCCTTTCAGGTTAAATACAGCTCAAATACGGAAAAGAAACCAAAACAAGGAGCTCATTCCACCCAAGTTCAGGATACGCCTGAAAATTAAGAAAGGGAAACCCAACCCTAGATATCCAGGACTTTTAGTCATCAGTTTTTTTCAAGGCGAACACTGCCTGCTGATTGTGGGAATAGCATTTACTTGTTCTCAGAGGACAAGGAATAAATTTTCTCTCTCTTCTCTGGATACTATCTGGCAGTTCTCCTCTACCTCAATACATGGATCTTCCATAGACTGAGAAGTATGTGCTTTTACCCTCACTGGCAGCTGTAGTCTAACTACATTTATACATTTATTCCCAGAAGAGAACACTTACCTCTGAGAACACTTTCTATTTTTAAAGAAGGAGAACGAGTCTGGGGCGGAGGGAAAGGCAAAATTGACCCAAGGGGCTAGCAATTTCAATGCCCACTTGAAAGGCTATAAAGGTGTTTCAGAACATCTGAATGTCAGGCCACTAACAAGCATCTCAAAACTTTCAAAGAAACCAAAAAATGACCCCTCTAAGAGTTTAGACCACGATGCACATTTTCCAAGAGATGGTCATGGAATAAAAACATATTTCTAAAACCAAAAAGAAAAGTAAGTTCATTCATTATAGGGTGTACATATTTCATGCAGTGCAGCTAAGCATAAAACCACATACTTTTAAGGGTGCTATCTATGAAAAAATCTTTTTCAGTAGTAAATAATCTAAATTATGATGATATACGTTTAACACTGAATGTATTTTTAAAATATTAACTGTATTTGTTTGTCCAGTAAAGGGAAGAATTGGATATTATTGAAACAGCATCCCAGAACAAGTTGTTCATTTTATAGCAATCCCAGCTGCCTGACCAGAAAAAGCCTTTGGACAAATTTTGTTTATCATCTTTGTTTTTGGCCTTTCCTTGCTGGTGCAAGTTCAGAAATATTTTAACTGAGCAACTTCTAAAAAACCTCAGTTCAGATTAGAAAGAATCCATGCTACCTAGAACTGAAGAAGGAATGATGATGGAGCTAGCCTTGAAAGGCAAGCAAGCATAACAGAAGTATTTTTAATGTGTCTTACCTACTCAAAAGTGCAACAAAATAGCTCACAGCTCTTAACATAACAGTTTATGTGCTCAATTAGTGCTTCAGGAAAAATATCAGTAGGTTTGTATCGGCAGAAATTTGCTACAGTCCTTTCTCTTTATCAGAATGACAGAGGATAAAACCTGTGGAAGAATGGAGTTAGTATGGGACCATTTTTAAGGATGCTGAAAACCTATGAAGGGTGCTGAAAAGAGCCACAAAAGTGCTCCGAGTGGTGGGGAAAATGTCCTGTGATGCTAAAGAGCTCAATCTATTTATTTAATGAAAAAGAAAACTGAGGAGTGACTTGATTGCCTCGATTGCAGCATATAAATAACTTTATGAAGGCGGTATGCAGGGGGAGTAGAGTTTTTAATATAGTAGAGAAAATACATAGCTGAAACCTAAACCAAATCAAACTAATCCTGGCAATCAGGAACAGCAGAGACTCGTCATTGCCACAAACTATCAAGGGAAGTGATGGATCCACCACCGCTGGATGTCTTTACACTAGGTTTGGATGCCTTTCTAAAAGACTTGCTTTAGCCTAACAGGATCTAGGAACTAACCAGGCAAAAAGCTGGGGTTTCTTTTAATGGTTAATAGGTGTGTCTTCTGAATTGCAAAGCCGTACAGAAAGGCTTTCATTCTGTGAGTGAAGAGCTCACTGCTCAATGAGCAGACTAGGGGTTTTTTTTACTATTATTAGTCTTTTATTTAGGCTTCAAGAAAAATTATCTTCATTTTGAAATACGGAGAAACCAATATTCTGAAAATCACCAGTCTGAACTTAGAGAAGACAAATATTTGCCTAAACTTCATGCAGCAAACTAATAGGGAAAGAGAAAAAAATAAGAAGAAGAAAATAAATATACCAAGGGCTCTATTCTTCTGAAATAGTTTTGATTTTATAACATCTTGATAACTAGTAGGGAGATCATATTATGCATTTAGTTTTCTTATGATAAATTGTTGATAAAAATCCATATTTTTAAGGGAAAACCTCTTAAAATTTAAGCAGCAGTTTCAAAGATCAGCTAGCTCTAACACAATGAAGGAAAGACTGACAACTTCTCCGAGACCATGCTCTAACAACCACTCTTAAATTGCATCTCTAAGTTATTATTCAAGAAACTGGGAGTAACACCATATCATTCCAGGCCTGATTCCTCTTTCAGTGGGACAAGCTGTCCCTGCTCCCCCAACCCTAGAGCAACTCCTCCTGGCTGGATCTCAGATTGATGAGAGGGGACAAAAGCTATGGGTCCCCTCCCCTCTCATGGCTCCTACCCCACCAGCCACCAGTGCCTCTTGGAGGGGATGACTTGCTGGGAGCACCAGCAAGGCCTCTGTTCCACACTCCTGTTCCTAGATGTAGCCCTGGCTATATCTGAACTACTACAGAAACATCCCAAGAAAATTACACCAATAGAGTTGGGCCCCTCTGAGGTTGCTTTACCAGACCAAAGGCATGCACCAGGAGTCCCAGTGGTTACTTTGCAAGTCCTTTCCAACACCTGGGTCAAAACACCTCCAGGTGAGGAGAGGAGGAACACCAAGCACAGGAGCAGCACCGGCTGTGTCCCAACAGAAGGGGACGTCATCTGGCTTGGAAGCTGGTGGGATGCTGCCCTCATGCCAGTAGGATTAGAAAGAGGAAGTTCATGCAGCACCAGGGCGGCCAAGCTCCTCCAGATGTTGGCACGGCGAGGAGAAATGTGTCACCTTCCTGGGACAGACTCTGCCCACCCACCCCTCTCATCTGCTGGTCTAGGCTCAGCGGGCAGGCAGGAAGGAGTGCCCAAAGGAGAGAGAAAAGGGCTGTTGCATTTTCTGGGTAAAGAGGAAAGAAACCTGACACCTTTAACGAAATCCTTGTAAAAGTTTAGAGGAAAGGTTGGCAGGGAGCGAATCTGAAAGAAGTATCTCCTCCAGGGGAAAGGAAGGCAGAACGACAGGGAAAACCCAAAGGGTGGAAGGAAGAAGTGAAGAGGTCCAGGGATTCAGGGCAAGAAGGCTGCAAAAGAAACGTCGTGCAGGGAAAGACGGGTGTCCCGAGAGAAAGACAGCGCGGGGAAGGTGGACGGACAAAAGACGACCCGCGCCGGTGATGGAGGGAAAGGAGCAGGGCCTTACCTGCAGGTAGGGCTGGCCCCTCTCCACGCCCCCTACCACGATGTCGGCTGAAGCCATGCCGCCGCTGGCCGAGAGCCCGAAGCCCACGTAGCCGCGGGTGCGCACCTCCAGGCGGAGGGCGAGAGCGCTGCCGCGGCGGCCCCAGCGGAGGCGGTAGGCGCCCG
>VZTN01007240.1:37102-50999 GCA_013400515.1 Erpornis zantholeuca
CTTCCCTTCCCTTCCCTTCCCTTCCCTTCCCTTCCCTTCCCCACAGCACCACCGCCACTGCGGAGGCGAGAGCGACGATCAGAATGATGCTTTTGAAGGAATGTTCCCCCAAACATTTGCAGCCCTCTGCAAATCTGGATGGAAACTAAAATAGGATGGCGCCCAAAACGGGAAAGTTAGGGTCCACAAGAAGTCATATTAGCCCTTTAGAGCTCTGAGCTATGTGAAATCATTTTTAAAGGGAAGCTATGCTATTTGAAATGTGTTTTCATCGCATCTAAATGAAAGAGAAAGAGCCTGGTACTCAACCAAACAACATACTAATTCAGAAAAAAAAAATCAAACTAGTATATAAAGGAAATTAATAATGCTATTTTATTTGGCTTTTGCATGGCAATATTTCACAAGTATCGCTGGGGTTTCCAGAATACAACCACCTACCATGATGTGAAGGATACATCAAACTACAAAACAACTTCTAGAAAAGAAAATGCTTAAGAAAGGGTAAGCACCAAAAATTACTTTTACCTAAGGCATCATAAGAAATAAGGGAAAAAAGAAATTAGATACTGGTGAAATGAAAGCAATCTTTAGAAGGAATAGATTAGTGTGACCTTTCTTCCAATTACAGCAGTAACTTCAAAGGTACAGACTCAGATGACAAAACAGAAAATTGTGAGATGCTGAGTGTTTAGATTCTCTTCTACAAAATTGCTAACACCTGCAAGCAGATATGGATTAATTTAAGGAGAAGTTGTGAGTGTGTGATAGGCCCTGTCAAGGCCAAAGGTGTGACCTTGGCACCTAACGGGCAAGGCTGATGAGGGAATGAAGAATGTTTATAAATTTAGGGGATTTTTTAAATTTTCTTATAAGAGTGTGCATCATGTTCTTACATAAAGAAACCCCTAGATAAAGTTTCAATCATGTGGAGATGACAAGCTCACTCTTCAAAAAAATGATTGAATTACACATCTATTACAAAATTGCTGCCTTTAAAGCACAACAGTTGTCACTTAAGTCCAACTAGTGCTTCCTATAGCATGCATTGTATAAGCATTTGTACGAAAGAGTGCAAAAGGCTCACTTTGAAGTAGTCCAGCACGTCTCAGTTTGGTAACAGTGGTACTGATGTCATTTTAGGAGCCCGTATGTAACACAGGAAGGATTATGGACTATCCCAGACAGCATACTCTGCTGCACAGCACAGCAGACAGAAATAGGATTTCCCAACCAGGGTGGATGCAGGTGCCACAAGGAGAGTGAAGCTGGAGATCAGTGTGCTCTGTAGAGGCTGTCAGAAATACAGCTGCACACCTCCCCATCCAACAGCTTGGCCCCCGCAGGTCCAACTCCCCGCTCCTCTCACAAAAAACAGGCACAGAAAGCAAACCCCAGTGCACACCAATGTGTGCTTGGCTGTGATCTTTCCAGTCATTCGGCCAAAAGCCAAAGCAGCAGGATCATCTAGTGCCTTGGGGAAACTTCAGTATCTCAGGCAAGACAAGCTAGAGTTTTGTTATAGCGGCTCTGGTAGGAGTGGTAACACAGGAAGCAGCCGTGCTTCTTCTGGTGAGGTGCAGTGGCCTTGGAGGGTGGACAGTTCCATCCAGCCCAGCATGGGAGTCNCCGAGTGGTTTGCACTGAGACGGCTACAAAAGCACATCTCAAAACCCCACTCGCGTCCCTTGACACTCCCGCAGCCGTCCCCGGAGGCACCGCCACTCGGCCAGCCCGGAGATGCGGTCCCTTCCCTTCCCTTCCCTTCCCTTCCCTTCCCTTCCCCACAGCACCACCGCCACTGCGGAGGCGAGAGCGACGATCAGAATGATGCTTTTGAAGGAATGTTCCCCCAAACATTTGCAGCCCTCTGCAAATCTGGATGGAAACTAAAATAGGATGGCGCCCAAAACGGGAAAGTTAGGGTCCACAAGAAGTCATATTAGCCCTTTAGAGCTCTGAGCTATGTGAAATCATTTTTAAAGGGAAGCTATGCTATTTGAAATGTGTTTTCATCGCATCTAAATGAAAGAGAAAGAGCCTGGTACTCAACCAAACAACATACTAATTCAGAAAAAAAAAATCAAACTAGTATATAAAGGAAATTAATAATGCTATTTTATTTGGCTTTTGCATGGCAATATTTCACAAGTATCGCTGGGGTTTCCAGAATACAACCACCTACCATGATGTGAAGGATACATCAAACTACAAAACAACTTCTAGAAAAGAAAATGCTTAAGAAAGGGTAAGCACCAAAAATTACTTTTACCTAAGGCATCATAAGAAATAAGGGAAAAAAGAAATTAGATACTGGTGAAATGAAAGCAATCTTTAGAAGGAATAGATTAGTGTGACCTTTCTTCCAATTACAGCAGTAACTTCAAAGGTACAGACTCAGATGACAAAACAGAAAATTGTGAGATGCTGAGTGTTTAGATTCTCTTCTACAAAATTGCTAACACCTGCAAGCGGATATGGATTAATTTAAGGAGAAGTTGTGAGTGTGTGATAGGCCCTGTCAAGGCCAAAGGTGTGACCTTGGCACCTAACGGGCAAGGCTGATGAGGGAATGAAGAATGTTTATAAATTTAGGGGATTTTTTAAATTTTCTTATAAGAGTGTGCATCATGTTCTTACATAAAGAAACCCCTAGATAAAGTTTCAATCATGTGGAGATGACAAGCTCACTCTTCAAAAAAATGATTGAATTACACATCTATTACAAAATTGCTGCCTTTAAAGCACAACAGTTGTCACTTAAGTCCAACTAGTGCTTCCTATAGCATGCATTGTATAAGCATTTGTACAAAAGAGTGCAAAAGGCTCACTTTGAAGTAGTCCAGCACGTCTCAGTTTGGTAACAGTGGTACTGATGTCATTTTAGGAGCCCGTATGTAACACAGGAAGGATTATGGACTATCCCAGACAGCATACTGTGCTGCACAACACAGCAGACAGAAATAATATTTCCCAACCAGGGTGGATGCAGGTGCCACAAGGAGAGTGAAGCTGGAGATCAGTGTGCTCTGTAGAGGCTGTCAGAAATACAGCTGCACACCTCCCCATCCAACAGCTTGCCCCCCGCAGGTCCAACTCCCTGCTCCTCTCACAAAAACAGGCACAGAAAGCAAACCCCAGTGCACACCAATGTGTGCTTGGCTGTGATCTTTCCAGTCATTCGGCCAAAAGCCAAAGCAGCAGGATCATCTAGTGCCTTGGGGAAACTTCAGTATCTCAGGCAAGACAAGCTAGAGTTTTGTTATAGCGGCTCTGGTAGGAGTGGTAACACAGGAAGCAGCCGTGCTTCTTCTGGTGAGGTGCAGTGGCCTTGGAGGGTGGACAGTTCCATCCAGCCCAGCATGGGAGTCCTGTGCTGGCACAGCCAGTGGCCAGGGCATCCCTATTCCATGGCTCTGGAATTAACCCCAGATTGCTCCTGAGCTCTACTTTGCCCATGCAGAGAAAAATGACATTTTGGAGGCTGAGAGTTGGAATGGAGACAACACTGGAATAATTGAAGTCTCCTGTGGGACTAAATGATCTTGTCTCTGCAGAGCTCAAGGGTCAATGTGCTACTTCTCTGCAACTCTGAAGCTTATACATCCCAAACCCCTGTGACCTTCTACCAAAACCTGGGGGTGATGTCATCCTGTCTTCCAGCAATATATCGCACTCAGCAGCACTGAGCATCCCATCACAATGCCAATATTTAGACTACTAGAAGTGCAGGAATAGCAGTCCTATTACTTTCCAATTTCTAACAAATATTTTTCTATTAAAATAAATCATCCAAACAGTTTTACAGAGCTGAACACTTGATCTACAAATACTGTGACAAAACCAAACTTTTTCAACTTGCTGCTATTTATAATCCCAAGAACAGTACTCATGTAATAAAACTTTCCTGGTAGAACTAGAAGAGGCACTTTGTGGGCAGGGCTGTACTTCCCACAGCCCAGAATTCCAAAACTCACATTAAGAGACTGGTGACTTCACCAGAATTTTTTTTTTGCATGATTTCTTCTTAGATATGAAGAAAACACAGTCTAAATCAGTCTAAATCTGATCTTGGCCTATAAGTGATGCTGCTGGCAGGAGCACAGGGAGACATTCACTTTCTCTGAACTGAACTCAATTTCACTACCTCTCTTTTGGAGGAAGGCAGACACATAAGCAAGCCCAAAGAGATTCAGCAGGTATTTTTCTTTTTTAAAAACTCTTACTACCACTACTGAATATCAGATTGTCCATTGGTCTCTCGCACCATTGCATTACATGGTTCATATACTGAATTCTGATTAAAAAGTCATAGAATGACCTGTGTTAAAAATTGGCTAGTTCCAACTCCTCTGCCATGGGCAGGGACACCTGCCACTAGACCAGATTGTTTAAAGCCCCATCCAACCTGATGAACTTCCGTGGATGGGGCATCCACAACTTCTCTGAGCAACTTGTTCCAGTGCCTCACCACCCTCACCAGGAAGTTTTATTCCTAATATTTAATCTAAACTTATTCTCTTTCAGATTGAAGCCATTCCACCTTGTCCTCTCACTATGTACCTTGTAAAAGATCTCTCTTCATCTTCCTTGTAGGCTCCCTTGAGGTACTGGAAGGCCAAAATTAGGTCATCCCTAAGATGTCTCCAGGCTGAACAATCCCAATTCTCTCAGCTTTTTCTTACAGGAGAGGGGCTCCCTCCCTTGAATCAACTTGTTGGCCTGCTCTGGACTTGCTCCAACAGACTCATGGCCTTCCTGTGCTGAGGACCCCAGAGCTGGATAGTGTCTTTGAAAAATAATATGTATTGGTAACACTGTATCCTCAACATAGCTGTTTTATAAAAGGATAATACAAATGTATAAATAATTCTATTAGAGTAATTCTTGAACAAACTGGGCATCAACCTGCCTTTTCAGCATGTGGATCCTGGCAGAGGGGACAGAGCACAGCAATGTTTGTCTTCTTCCCTGGTGGCAGAGCCAGTTCTGCTCTGTCTCATTGTTTCACACTGGAAGTTCCTGCTCAGTAGATTATTTACCAAGATGCTTTAGTTTCTTTCAGTACCATGGCTTCCAGGCTAGTTTTTCTATCATATACCTGTAACTTCATTTTTCTTACCCTTGATCTTATAGTCTTGCATTTCTTTTATTCCTTCTTCAAGGCTGCTGTGTCCCAGGAAGTTATTGATCCACTGACAACAATGTCAATAGGTGATGTCATTTGTGAATTTTAGGGATTTTAAGTTAATTGCTTTTTGTCATATTCCTTTCACTTTCATAGTAAGAGTGTTTGTCATGGTAGGTTGTGAACTTGACAAATACATCTATGGCTATGACAGGCAACTCAACAGATTCAGGAGAAAAGTCCAGACATTGTCATGATGACCATGTTGAACATCATCTCTTGGAAATCTTACAGTAAACTTACCCTCAGATCAGCAGGCAAGAATCTCATCCCTCAACCTGTGTATGCTTTATATGCACAGACTTTATTTATAAACTCCACATTTCAACAGAATTTTCTTTGCTTCAATACAAGCCAGCTTGTGTGGTGTGTGTGTGTGTGTGTATGTGCCTGCGGGCAGGGATGGGAATGTTATATATACAGGAGCAAAATGTATTGCATCAGTTTGAAGTAAAAAAGTTCAGCAGAATGCTTGAAAGTTTTAGAGACAGATTTTTTTTCCACCAAAAAATGTTTTCCTTCTCAAAACAAAGGTTACTTCTCCTGTTTTTGTTAGGAATTTACCACTGGCTTCAGTGAATACAGATTTGGGTTCAATATTTTACTGTGTTGAAAAATTCTTGAGACATATTTATTAGATGGAGTAACTGCGAGCTAATCTTAATTTGTGAGTAAGACAGATGTTACTGTTGTTGTCCAGAAGATGAAGAGATTTGGCACCCTCTTACTGCTACATTTTTTTTTCTTGTGTGTGTCCATAGCCTTGACTGGCTATGCAGGCTGTTTGCACAGAGGGTAGGGCACAGGGATGCTCTGCCCTTCTGCAGAGCAACACAACCCCCCAAAGGCACAAAGTCCCTCCTCCTGCTCTCCTTCTGTTTTATGTTTGTTCTGCTAATTTTAACATTATAAATAAGAGGTGGAAACTAAACCTAGAGGTCAATTACGCTCTCTGAATCCATCTGTCCAATTAGGAGAAAAAGTAAAGATTGTTCATTTAGATTTAGAAAGCTGGATGCCTATTGAGCTTTGTGAAGGCTGCACAGGAGGGATGCTCCTCAGTTTCTTACAAAAATCACACAGGGTGAAAACCTATATCCAGCAGCTGCTTTCTGAACGAGATCAAAACAAACAATGGGGCAGTGAGGGATAGGGACCAGGAAAGGCCTTCCTCCCTTCCAAAAGCAGCTGTGTTGGCTTCCACACCATCAAATAAATACATAAGGTGCAGAACAGCAGCTATGGGCCTCAACTGCTGCTTCCAAGATCAGCTACAGCTTTCTAACAGGAAGAATTATGATGGATCGGGGTTGATGCTATCCAAAGGGAGAAGGAGAAGGGAAAGAGAAAAAAAAATTGCACTGATAGACATCATAATTGGAAGGCTAGACAGATATCTTTCAGGTCTGATACAGCAAAAAGGTGATCTTGCCCATGAGTCAGGGTTTGGCTTATGTGGTCTCAGGAAGCTAATTGTCACCTGAGAAGTGTATTACTCAGACAAAGGCTTTTAAGTCTTTGGAGTTTTGGGAAGTGAGAGATGCAGTTGGCTTCCTTGGTTTTACCAAGGTGTAAACCTTTTACTGAGGGTGCTCCCAGCTCCCAGGAGCTGAGGAGCAAACAGTAAAGATCATGGGTTCATGGAATGGTTTGGGTTGGAAGGGACCTTAAAGATCATCTATTTCCAACCCCACTGCAGGGACACCTGCCACTAGACCAGATTGGTCAAAGTCCCATCCAACCTGTTCTTGAACACTTCCAGGGATGGGGCCTCTGCCATTTCTCTGAACAACCTGTTCCAGTGCTTCAGCACTCTCACAGTAAAGAATTTCTTCCTAATATGTAAGTATTATGTATCTACATCTATGTATCTAATACCTAATGCCAAAAAGCATTTAAACTGTCTGTGTCCTGTGGACAGACATCTAGAATTCAAATTAACTTAGCAAAGATATATATGAAGCATAAGAAACCATTATAAAATGGTGCTTATCCTTAGAAGTGTGTATGTTAAAAGCTATTCCTCTTCACAGAACATCAGCACCAGAGCAGATACGCTCAATGAAAAGAAAAAAACCTGAAATTATGTTAAATTCAAATGAAAGGGAATGAATTCTTCCCCACACCTGAGGAGCCATGACAGTGTAGAAATGCTGTTGCTGAGGTATCTCCTTGTGGGACTTCCTGAGAATCAGTGCCCAGGATTACACTGCACCACTGACTGCAGCTAAGTGCCTCCTTTAGCAGAGGTGCTCGTAAAAGAGGAGAAAAGACAACAGCCACAACCAAGGGAAACGAGAAACTGTTTGCTGTAAAGCCTTCTGGCTTTTCTAACTGGTCTAATAAAATTCTTGCCCTCCAGTTTTCTCTCCCAAGAGAAGCAAGAAGTTTTTGTGAACTTGAGTCAAGGTATTTGGAAATTTGGCAATGTCTGCAGAAACCAGCCTGCTGATGAGGAAAAGAAAGCTAAATCGTTCTGCTTTTGCCCTGAGCACAGGGTTGGATAAATATTCTTTTTCTAACAATGATTTTATTTTTGTCTCCTCAGGCAAGTAATTTAAAACATCAACAGACATGAGTCCAAACTCATCATAAGAATAGCTGAAAGCATACTAGTCTTTATTTATACTAGTTTGAGATCAACAGAACTTTTAAAATGTAGATTGTAGGTAGCACAGCAGAGCTCCAAAACTATCCTAGCTAGAGCCAAAGTCAGGCTGCATCAAGAAAGGAAGGTAGAAAAAGGTACTCACCGGTCCCAAACTTTGCCTCTGGTGATTCATGTATATTACTTCATAAGAAGAATTTGCATCTCCTTAGTATGCCTCTCTGACAGCAAAACCAATCGTGTCTTCTTCTCTACTACTACCTGCAAAAGAAAAGGAAAATTCAAAACAAGGAAATAAAATGCATAGAATGAGGTTTAAAAATTTATAAAAGCCTTCATACGGTTACTGTGCTTACTGTGATCAATTAAATTGTAGGCATTTTCCACTTTAAAATGTAAAAATAATTTTCAAGTATTTGGGAAATGAAGCAGGGGAAGAAGGGAAATAAAGCTTTTAAGACCAATACACGACTTCTGGTACATTTACATGACTATCTTGCTATTCTCCCCAGTGCATCTTTAACCAACATTAATAAAATAAGCATGGTACTTTGTCCTCTCACCTTCGTTAAGCAGGTTAAGACAACACAAAATTTGAAGGTTTTTTCTTTAGGATAAATACCTTAAACACATCTTTAAGAGCAGCCAGGTTATCATGTGTGCCCCAGGGAATGCTTGATGCTGATGGAGGCACGGGTGGAATGTGTCCACCTCACTCTTCTTGAAGCAATGGACTCAGATCAAGACAAAAAAGTTTTCCAACTCCTTCTACCTGTACTGGCAATAATGTTCCCTAGGAGCCCATCCTGCTGGCTCAGAATTCCAAAGACAACATCCAGTTCAACCCAAAACCTTTCCTGCTCTCTGTTCCCTATCTGCATTGAACACAAACTGGATTGACAGTAAAGCTGGTTTTATTCTTCATATGTATTATTACTTCACTGTAAAAAGCTTTCAACTGGATCTGCAAGCTGCTTCTCTAACCTCTTGCATTTCATTGATGTCAAAATCTGGATTCATGCAGGTCATTCTAATAATAAAAATCATTACATTAAAAGGGTAAATTAAAGGTGTTTTTTTAAAGGCTATCTACTTTACAAAAAGTTTATAAAAGGCTTTGCATTAATTATTAGTGTATAATCAATGTTCAACATTCATGAATTTCTTGCATGGAAGCTAAATTTCATAAGAGAAGAGCCAGCAGGCAACTAACTCAAAGCATGCCCCAGAGAACAGGGTAAATTAGAAATAGGCTGAAACCAAAACTTTTTATGCCTCTGAGAAATCCTGCTGCCTGAAAATGGACGGCACACTTGCTGGGTTGCTCTCTGAAAAGAACACCTCAATGCCAGAATACACCAGCAGGGATAAACCAGTTGTTAGGTCACTACCCATGATCAGGCTAAATCTTCATAATTAATTGACTCATTAAGGAACAGTAGAGAAGCACATGCTTGTAAAACAGGATGCCATCCAGAGGGATCTGGGCAAGTTCAAGGGTTGAAATCACCGACATTTTTTCAAAGATACTATTGCAAGTGTTGCAGAAAAACAGTAGGCACAATGGACAGATTCTTAGACTTTTTGAGAAAGTTGAAGTTCAGACTACAGCAGATTTTTCTTCTGAACATCAGGAGGAAAGTATCTCTGATACCATCTGATGTTCCCGCATGAGCACTACAGTACAGATTTGCAGCTGTCTAACATTCCTAGGCACAAATTTTTTCAAATAAGGGCTCACTTCACCAAAGCTGGAATATTCCAAACATAACTAAACAAGTCATTTTTTGGAGCAGATAATAGCAATCCAAAGCACGAATACATGTTATTTCAATTTTTGGTGATGACAGGTTTGTTAATATACCCATGAGACTGTAGCCCGAAACTCAGACTTATATAATAAGCACCCTTTGGACATGTGACTGTACCAGCTGAGCTCAATAACCATGGACTACTTGTGGGGACTTCTGGGAGGAGCTGTATTTAACACTTTCTGCTGGTGATACCAGTTTGGATCCTTTCTTGCTTTATAAGCCATCATATGTCTCCAGGCATGATAAGATGTGTGGGTGTGAGAGGAGAGCAAACATCATGCAGAAACATCTGCCTCTTTGCTGTCTTTTTTTTAACTAAAGCTTTAATTCCTTTTGTATTAGCTACAAATCATGATATTAACAAAATACATAGATAATCCCATTTTGAAAAAAAGGTGATGGGCTGTGGAAAAAAGAAACTCCCTCTTCATGTAACCAAATTTGCTTTGAACTTCCAGGAGCTGCAGCTCTTTAATTAATGAAGAGGTGACAAAAAAACCCAAAACATCTTAAATAGTAATTTTAATTTATGTAAACACTTGCTTTGAATATGAAAATCAAGTCTGATTACTTGATTCCTAAATTTTCTTCATCTCAGGTTCTGTGATTATCTTGTGATTGGGGTGGACGAAAGCAGGGGAGAGATTGCACAAAAAGAATGGAGCTCCCCTGTTCCACTCTTACTCCTCTACAGAAATACCAGAGTGGGGTCTGTCCTTTCCCAATGCTAAAGAGAAAAGATTTCTGTGTGAAANNNCTAAAGAGAAAAGATTTCTGTGAGAAAAAAACATAAAGATAGGAAAACTGCTCTGACCTGATATTCTTGCAGGACTGTGGGATCAGATCTAGCCTACAAGCTGTAAATTAACAGGGATGCTCCTTTCACAAAGCCAGTAGCTCTGGTGTATTCAAAGCAGAATTCAGCAGCAAAAAACATACAAACCATTAACAGCAAAAATATAAGAGCAGTGGCTTTTGTGCAATCCAGGTATGTGAATACATGTGCACAGACCATTCCTCTCAAATGTCCCTCCCAAGGGAAGTCAGAAGCCTCCCCAAACTGCATATTTGCAAAAGGTTGGAGGATTTTGCCTTAAATGCTCTGTGCTGGTACCAAGATTTCAAGTGGCTGACTTGGGCCTTGCTGTGTGATGATGGAGCCTGTGAAGCACTTTGTGAACAGAAAATTCTCCCCCAGTCCATGATTTCATTATGATACAGAATTTTGAAGACAAGTAATGTTTTCATACACTACTCTATCAAGAAAATAAGCTTTTTTCTTCTTCTTTTTTCCCTTTTCCTTCAATCAGCAGGAGAAAAAATGTCACCATAGTGAGATCATCATTTACTTCTGACAGCATGACACTCTGGAGGTCACATATCTGGACTCATAATGGTTCTGCTTTAGAAACAGAGTTCCTCAAGGAAACAGTGAATTCAGCATCTTTCCCAGACCCTCTGGAAGCTGGAGAAGGCAGTCACAGTACACATCTATCTGTGGTCACAGTCTCAGAAGGCTTGTTTGATACCAGTGCTGTTGTTGACCTCTTCTTTCTAACCTAGATACAATATGTGTCATTTTCAGTAAGTAGTGGCATTTCACATACTTTAAATCATAATGACTTTTCTTTTGTTTGGCTTCATTCATTCATTCTTACAAGCCTGACATTGTAAGAGCCAAACCCTCAGTTTTCAATTAAATAGAAGGTCTGCATGTGATGAGTTTTAGTTTGTTGGTGCTGTACTGCAATTTCACAGGGCTAAGTATAGACCAGAGTCTGACTCCTAAGCATTTTTCAGGAGCATCTGTGTTATTTTAGCACCATACTCTTGTTCTCCCTGGTAGGATGTGAGGTTGCAGTCCAAACCCAGACTTCCCTGCAAATTGCTTGTTTATTGCTCACAGCCTCTTGACAGAGTTTTCTCTGTGAAGCACATTGCTGTCAGCTCAAGGGACAGCCACAGCCACCTGTTTATTCTTCCGGAAAACCTGCATCTGGACTAATAATCTAAAAAATTATTCTTGAGGGTTTTCCAGAAAACATCTGCAGATCTCAGGCAGGTCGTGCTCTTACAGCTGGTAGAAAAAAAACAACTGCCAATAGGGTGATTGGTGTGGACGTTTTCCAGGTTGTTCTGATCCTCTTTGAGGGAGAAGACAGCCTTAGTAGGAATGCCACAGCATCTCAGGCTTCAGACTCCACTGCTAGGCTGTTTCCTGAATTTCAAGCTGACACTCTGGGTTTGTTGATTTGCCTTGTTGGGTTGTTGGGTTTTTAAAATAAATTATTTCCCCATCACTACTCAGAAGCAGTGCAGTTCAGAGGTGCTGTTGTCACCTACTTGTTCTCATCCAAGATGACTCCCACGCAGCAGCCCAGACTAGCCCCAGTCCTGTGCCATCCTGTTAAGTCTTCTTCATCCCCTTGCCCACAGCACCTTTCACAGAACAAACACTCGAGTTACCTTGGCACCCATTAAAAGCAAACCAGTACTATTAGCACCATAATGACTAATAGTCATTAGGCACTACTCAACACAGTGGGAGATTTTCTGCAATGAGTATCCATGGAAAATTTTGCAACCTGGTATAAGTAGAAAAAACAAAACAAGCAAATCCTAAAAGGAGCTCATGTTAGAGCTCAGTTAAAAGATTTTTCAACAATTTGAATTCTCCTTTCTCATTTTATTTACAAACCCCATTTTTTTTTTCTTTATCAGGCAGAAATTTTTTTATCAGACAAATGGTTTCCCGATAAAGCATTTGTTAATGTTGTACTTTTTACCTTACTTAAATGCTTTTGGTCTAATTTTGTTAAGGACCTCATCAAAAGATCCTCTGTGTACCAACATGGCAAAGTCTAATGAGGGAAGACACTGCACTTAGCTGAGGAACCTTTTCCCTTCTCTAGAAACAATTTCTGAAGGCCAGCCCAAATTTGTGTCTCAATAAAAAAGAAAAAAGATTTATTTGCAAGATGAAAATATTCAAGGTGTCCTTAGCATCAAAGAGCAGCAAGTCAGATTAGCATAAGATTTTACTACATCTTCCATACCAGCCATAGTATTTTGTACACACCTTTAAAATTATATCAGTCTTGAAGAGTCATGTCCTTGCATTCCTTTGGGGATTGGAATCACTGCATACAAGTAGAGAACACAGCTTGGGGCAGAGTTCTTGTTAGAAACATCCCAACAGAATGGAACAGGAGTATTGCAGATATGATTTTGATGCAAACGCTTCATGTTGAAAAGCACAAATGAACAAACTTGCATAGGGAACATCTCATATTTCAAGAGCACCTTCCCAACAGAATGTCAGAGATGAGGAGGCATAAAAGTAATGAAGAAAAAAAAGTAATTAAAATACAACACCCTCTGACTTTGCAACCTCAAGGATGGTATCAAGGCAAAAATATTTATGCCTTCTTGAAATTTTGAGTATGATTTAATAAAATATCTGTTAACAATTGTTAAATGTTTAAGTTTTTGAGACTGATGTGCATTTGTCTCATAACAACTTGTGCATAGCCAAACTGAATTATGGCTGTATATCACAATTTCTTCATATTACTATGATGCCATTATTTTGGTCTTCTTAATCCTTTCACAAACCTTCCCTAACTTGTCTTGCTTTTCTGCCCCAGCCCTCCTTGCATTTTTACTCCAAATGCAGCCCTCCCAGAAAACAGAAAATAACTGGCCAGTCAATAAAAGTTCGGGGAATTGACCACTTCCCTAGAGTCATAGCCAAAATTACTCCACCAGACTATTGAATTCCCAGGAATCAAATGAGAACATACAGAACAGCTCCTGGTTTTTCCCTCCCAAAGCCGTAAAACAACAACAGCAAAGATGGTTTTTCTGGCTGTAGAGAAGGCCAGCTTCAGAAGGCTATTCATAGAGGAGTAATTTCCAAAATTTGAGACATCTGTGCAGGGTGACAGTCAGCCACCATTTATTGCCCAGAGCAATGTTGCACAGTGTTATTCAGTTCAACCCTCCACGGCCACCTCCAGTTTCTCAGACTTACAGTTGTTACATTTGTTTCTGCCCTTTTATGTAGCACAAGTTATAGAAAGATCCTTTTCTCTCTCCCCTACCTCATCTTCTCCTCTCAAATATTTTTCTTACTTTCATTTAGTCTTGTGGTCTTTATGTAATATTTCTGGGTTTCCAGAACTCTTCTAGTCTATGTGCATGGTTTACAAAATATTCCTTTTTTTTTTTTTTTTTTTTTTTTTTTTTTTTTTTTTTTTTTTTTGTTGTTTGTTTTTTTTTTTTTTT
>VZTN01007240.1:51015-77549 GCA_013400515.1 Erpornis zantholeuca
TGCAAATGGATGAATCACAAACCTCATAATTTATATTTTTTTTTTTGATAAATAATTTCTACCTAAAATGCTAAAGACTTGCAGTTTAGCTAGAGTGTTTATGTGTATCCTGTGTTGGAGGGGAAAGAGAAACTTGAGGTCAAACTTCCTGGCAATGTTCAGAAATAAATTTGGGACTGGAGGTGGGGCAGAAGAGATGACAGGAGGGTTGACTTGCAAGGAAATGCTTGGCTCACAGGGTACTTGCCTGTTTTCAGGTGCAGTTCCACCATAATGGAACTGCATGGATTAAACAACAAAAAATTATCATTCCAGTGTCTGGCAGAATAAACAATCTGACTTTTCCTCATTACTGGGAAGAGTACACTAAGATCAAGGCTAAAACTTGTTGGGAAGTTCATGGAAGTTTCTGAATTGATGATGTCAAATTGCTTCATCTCTGAATGCCTTTGACAGTGAGTGAATAAAATGTTTGTTCCCAGCCTAGAACTACTGACTTGTACAGCAACCATGTAGCCAGCCTAAGTGACCTTATTTGCAGAAAGAAAGTCATCACAGTGAGGTAGGCAGAGCCTTAAAGAAGAGCTGGTGCTGCCTGTACAGGCTGCCAGGCAAAGGCTGGAGCAGAGGAAAAGTTGCCAGTAAAAAAAGCAAGACCAGGAAAAGTCATGCAGTGTTGCTTTTTAAAAAAATTACTTCCCATTTGGGTGAATTGACATGATGTTAATATCTGATTATTACACTTACTAGAGAGATGCCTCTGCCAAAATAAAAGTGCAGGTGAGACCATGTGCCAAAGTCAATAGTACGGATTTTATTTAACAGTAAATACCAGGTAGAGAGAGACAAAGAAATAGAAAAGAGAGGAGAGGGTGAGAAATCACTTAAGTAGGAAAATAGTCACCAGCCCCATGGATCCAGTGGCATTCTGTTGCTCCTCTTCACCCTGGTCCCAGTGGTGGGGGTCCCAGGAAACATGGAGTTTAATGGATTATTATATGCTCAAGTGTATGTGAGAATCCCCAATCCCTCCCCTGCAGGGAGTAGACTTTTGGTGGAAGGCCTTAGGAATGAGTCTGGGGGTCTTTGATGGTTTATGACCCCTTTTAAGACATGACAGCTGCCTGCTTTACAACGGAGCCAAAACTCTCCAAACACCTCAAAACTCTCCTCCTCCCCCTCAGCTGAGGGGAGAGTGTGTACACTTAGCCTTAGCAAACCTGTGGGTCTTGGAGCCTTTCCTCCTAAGCTGCAAACTTGGCAGCTACAGTGAGCTCCAGCAGCTTTTACGAGTAAAGGTGGGAAGGAAGATTATCATTTATACTGCCTGGATTACTCAGTGTGCTTACTCCTTCCCACATTTATTACTTCTTCGGACTTCCATCTCTACTCCCAAAGACCAAAGATTTTCTGCATGAACATTAAATAAAGGAAAAAACACAATTACAACTCAGTCCAGAATGAATCTTGAAGGGGGAAGCAGGGGTGAACTGTGCTGCTAGTGACTTCCAATTGTTTTGTGTTTATTTTTACTTTCCCCCTTTTACTTATTTTTAAAATATGCAAGACATATTTTAAAATGTGACAATAAAAAAAAGAAAAAGCTTCAAACAGATTAATTTTATTGTGCTAACAAGTATCTAGGTTAATAATAATCTAGGGTGTTTTTGTCTTAAATCAGAAAAATGTATTTTATCAACAGTACCAAAGAAGTGTTGTGTTCATATGCAGAGATATGACTATTAAAGAGCACACATAAACATAGATATGACTATTAAAGGACAGACACTTATACTGAATATTTCTTCTTTAGAATATTCTTGCAAATACAGAATTGCAGAATAGTTTGTATTGGAATGACCCTTTAAAAGTTACCTAGTCCAGCTGTCCTGAAACATACCATAACATCTTCAACAAGATCAGGTTACTCAGAGTCCAGTTCAGCCTGGTCACCCTGGTTTCCAGGGCTGGGTCATCCACCACCTTTCTGGGCAACCTATGCCAGCATTTCACATTACATTATTGTAAATAATTTCTTTGTTATATCTAATCTAAACCTACCCAGTTTCAGTTTAAAATCCTTCCCCCTTCTCCTATCACTACACACCCTTGTAAAACGTCCTTCTCCAGTTCTCTTGGAGGACTTCTTCAAGTAGGGGAAGGTCACAATGAAGTCTCCCTGGAATCTTCTCTTCTCCAGGCTGGGCAAACTCAATTTCTCACACCTCAGAAAAGAGGTGCTGCAGCCCTGGGACAATTTTGTGTCCCTCCTCTGTCTCCACACTATACCCACGAGTGTGATGCATTCCCTTAGCCTGAGTACTTCTTTGATGTTTGAAATAGAGATACTTGGGATAGGAGCAAACCAAATCACTGCAGCTGTGTTCAAGACTAGACATTCAATACAGCCAATGGAAAAAGTCAAGAATGAGTCATTAAGCAGCAAGTTACAACATCATTTGATGCTCTCTGTGTTTAAAAAAGTAGTATTTTGCTACCTTTTCTGGTTATTCCTGGGTTTGTGGAAGTCTTTATTATAATGCAAACACACGACTCCCTTTATCACAGAAGGATATCATGTATCAGAAAACAAAGCATTTACTTAGTTTTGTGTTATCTGCACTCTTAAGCTACAGAAACCTCTGTACCGTCAAGGGCACCATCAGAGACCCCTACAAGGATAAAGATGCCTGGAAGCTGATTGCTTTCAGATATTTATTCTTGCAACCCTTATATTGCAATAGCATCTAGAATGGCTCTGCAGGTGGGCACCTCATCAGAGGATAATTAGTCGTCACTTCTCAACAGCTTTGGGTGAGGGCTCTGGGTTTAATTGCAATTGAAAGGGAAAGCTTCGTGGTACCCACTTTAGCACCACTTTGCACTGCAGGTACCATAAGAAACAGACAATCATCAGCTGTTGATATCCAGCAGCAAGGAGATCTCTGCACTTTCCTCTCTCACTGACACTCTTGAAATCATCAAATAGGTTAAATCAGAACTAAACAAAAGCAAAGCAAGTCATCTCTTTCAAAATGCGATACCCCACAACATAGTCCTCAAAACTTCCCAAAACAGTGACCAACTACAAGGGTATTGGTTCAACTTCACTAACAGATTACATCATTCTCTCCCTCCCCCCACCTTTAGACCCCTTACTCCATTTTTTTTCATGGTTACAAATTACTGATGTCCAAAATCTAGCCCACACCTCTGACATCAAACATATTTGCTGATGATACACACACAGTGTGCGGGTGGGTGACTTAAGAAGGCTCCTAGGTATGAAGTTAGCTTGGGGATATTGCATACACTGCTGATTACCAGAACAGTTTCCAAGGGGGGAGGTGTAGGGGAAAAAAAAGAAAAACCTCTTAGAAGCTGTGTGCCCCTGTGATTTTAGCTCTTTGAAAAATAAGAAAGAACAGAAAAGCACCCCTGTTGTGTGGTTAAGATAACTACAAAGGAACTATTCTTGGCAGGTTCCTTCAGTAAAATGAAGGGTGCTTTGATTGCATTTTTTGGCCTTGCTAATCTGACAGATATTGATGGATAATTCAAAATAGCCAAAATCGTTGTTCTAAAAACATTTACTCATGCGTGTTACATGCAGATGTTTTATTGGGTTCTTAATAGATATCAAATCTTCCTTTAAATACCTGGAAGTTCCATTACAAACATTTAAGAATGTATGCATGTAGGGAAGGGAAAAGACAGAGAGAAGCTCCATTAAGAACAGCTTAGAAAGGAGTATTTATGGCCCCCAACATAGACACTCTAAATACAACCCCTCCCAGCCCTTTGTTTCTGCCTATAAGCAAGTCTGAAAATTAACAGCACCATGATCCTTAATGAGCAATTAGGGCCTTGCAGGCTGGTCTCTCCAACAGGTACAGGAGCTTGTGTGTAAACACTCCAGCACTGACCTCCCCACCAGCCCCTGCCTCACAGACAGGGCAGCAGCAGCCACTGTTCCTGCCAGAACCATCCCTGTCACTTCTGAGAGCTGACCCTTTGTCTCATCCAGAAGTAAATGGCTCCAATGTTCCACCTCCTCTGGGATTCCAGGAAGAATTCTTTCATCTGAGAGCATGGTGAGGGAGGCACCCTCACACCACAAGCAGGGTTTTATTTGAATAAATCACAAATGAAAGCAAGCAAGGCACCCACAGGACTCTCAGTAGAATTCTTCTCCCTCAGAGTGCCCCAACCACTATAGACCAGAGAGCAGCTGAACAGGCACATGACTCTGAAAATAAAGAGACAATTCCATGTGGGAAATAAAGATATGCCCACAAATCAGACACAGAAGAGCAGAGGCCGCAGGTTGCAGCAGGGGTTTGGGAAATGCAATGCTGTGCAACTTGCAGAATTTCTGAGTCATTTGGTGTTGTTGCCCCAGCCTGGTTTTCATCACTTCCTGATAGATGAAGCTTTTATGTACTGGTTATCCCACCTTGCAGCCTTTTTCCTAAAGAAAAAAACCCAAACTCAGTAAAGAGTTCATCCCTTTATAAGGTAAACAATCAGTTTATATATACTGATAGTATATATACTGATTGTTTAAATATACTATCAGTTTTAATATACTATCTCTTCTCAAGAACAAAATTCTTCAAGGTGGTAAGCATTTTAGTAGAGAACCCTCCTAGTAGAAAACCAAACAAGGAGACAAATGCAATGTAACAAGTATGAAGTATAGACAGAATTTCTGATCTGTCAGGAGTCAGAGATGAAGATCTACTGCTAGAGATCTCTTTTCCTTCCTCAGTATGTCAATGGAACCAGTCACTGAGAGAGGCAGGTATGAGGTATTGTAACAGAGAAAAGATTCTCCTGGGCAAATAGGATCAGGTCATTCCTCTGTGCCTGTTTGCAGTAGTGCAAAGAGTTGCTTAAACGTTAAAGTCAGGACATTTCCAAAGTCAGTTTTAGGCAGTTCCCTGGTAAGAAAGCTACCCAGCCAAAATGCTGACTGCTGTTCTCGTTTAGACTAGTGTAGCTTGAAAACAAGAACCCAAAACTTAGCATTGCTAGCTGGGAGTGCAAGATCCAGAAGCATTTTCATTAATCACATGAAGTACAGTACAGGAAGTGAGGTTCCCCTGGGCCGCATCACCAGCTGAGCTAAAATTCTCTGGAGTTGTTTAGAGATGTTTCAATCATTCACACAAAGGCAAAGATGACAGCTGTACTTTTAAATATGGATTCTGAAAAAAAAAGCAACTACTAGAAAAGTGTACTCTTTTAAAGACCTTTATTTTGGTTGCATGGTTACAATTAATTTATGCTTACAGTTAGATTGTTCCCAAACAGTATTTCATAGCTCACCGTGTACACAGTGCATTCTCTATCAGTCTAGTGGGGAAGAACTTTATAAAATACACATTAAGTGACTTTTTTATCTGTACACTTTTCAGATTAGTTCATCAAGATTAAATAAAAAGGCAAATAATTGGCAAAAAAGTGTTTTTGCATTTTTAATATATTAGTACAAAATGGCACAAAAGGAAAAAAGGTAATTTTAAAGGCTATAAGCATCAAACTTCTTAAACTATTTCAGTCAGTTCAACCGATTTTAACTTAATTTCAAACACCAGTGTTGAAACTTGAATTGAACTTGTAATCTTCTTTTCCTAAGCTGTGTGAAGGACATCACATACAACTTTGGACCTGTTCATGGAAACTAAATCACAGCAGTTTCAGAACAGTAACATTCAAGTGCAGCTAGGAAGTTGGGAATTTCTATTCTTCCTACTAAGTCTATGAAGTCACAGACCAGAGCATATTTTCATCTAGCCAAACCCACTCATGCACACTTCAGATGCAAAGATACCAGAGGTGTGCAATAAAACACAGTATTTCTTAGTACAAGGACTGGAAAAAAAATCCACATAATTACATCATTCACCCTACCTACCTTTGCAGGAGGCTTCCAGACATAACCAAATCAATGCCAGATACAGAGAAAAATGGAACATCTTAAAGAGTTCAAGCAAACTGAAGGCTTAATTCACAGGCTTCAGATATAAAAGACATCAACTTCAGCAACCTACATTTTAATTTTGAACCACCCATATCAAATGGGTAGGTGAATGTGATGGAAGAGAAAGAGAGAAGAAATACATTTCTAACTTAAATTCTGAGATGTGAAATCATCGCCTCAAGCAACAATTCAGGAGTTTGTTTTGGCAGCAACATTTAGCAGTATCCCAAAAGATAATTACCCACCCTGTCAACACAAATTATCATTACTTTGATTAGCCCCCTAAACCTTTAGATGCTTTATGTATAAGTTAACAGAACAGTTTATGACCTTGACTGTTTATTTCTGGTAAGACAGCACCCACATCCAAGAGGGCAGGCAGTTATACTGATGGCAGTACTGAGAACATTATTTCTCAGGTTAAAACAAAAAGTCTTATAAAAAAAGTAAGTGTGATAAAGTACAGAACCAGCTATTTTACTCAGCTTCACAATGAGCAAACCATGACTTGGAGTTTCCTTTCCTAATTTAAATACAAATTACAAAGCTTTCTCCAGAGAATTATTTTGAAGTTAACAATATGATGAGTACAATGAGCGATACTCCAACAGCAAGTATAGTAATGAGTATGCATATCTTCTTTCGGGATCTTTGCTGCCAACAGAGAAAAAAAACAAGTTGAGTGAAAACTGTGCAACATCAGAACACTATTCAGATGTTTTTATGGTCTTACTGCCTGTGCTATCTAACTAAATTGTGCCCTTGTGTCCTTACATATAAAGATGTTCAAGGAAAAAAAAAAAGCAAAGTTATCTAAATTACTTTATGGCTATATTATTCAACAGAATTATTTCAGTTGTATTTTCTGGTACTCATAATAAATTAATGAAAGAAAACACAGTAATGTAATGAATGGAAGTAATTAGAACCCTGGGGCAAGTAACATGAGAGCACAGGTGACAGCATAGAGAGGAAAATGGACAACTAGTTGCACAACAGATGAGGTGGAGATGGTCTGCTAGACTATTAATGTATATACAGAAGGGAACAATGGATTACAATTTTAGACTGCTGTGTATATATTCATAGTTATTTTAAAGATCTTTTTGCCAAGTTTCTTAGGTACAACTTGCTCTTAAAGAAAAAAAACAACCAAACCAAAACAAAAAAACCAAACCAAAGAGACATGACTAGAGACCCACTTATATAGATGTCACTACAATAAAGACCAAATTATGAGCATGTTGAGAACGTTCACATTTCCCATACAGGTCTGTAACTTGAGATACCAAAGCACTCAAGACCAGAGGCATCCTTTATCTGAAAGACATGGAATCTGAAGGTTTTCTTCATATGATGAAAGAAAATTGCCAATGGGTTTCTCAGGCTCTTGCTGATAGGCAAGGAATAACAACATTCGAATACTGGGATTCTAGGCCAGAGCCCCAGAAGTAAAGCCAGGCTGTGCTGTACTTGGCAAAAGTTCTTGTGCCTGGGTGGTTTTGATGTTTCGTTTTTTTTTAATTTTCCTCTCTGAAGAACAACATCTGTGTCAGTTCTTCTTTAAAACTGTCAGTTCTCTGCCCAGTACCACCCAGACCACGAAATTTCTTAACAATTCTCTTCTTCTACTCTTATTGTCTCATTGCCCCTTCTCCCACCATCAGCCTAAGATTTCTTCATTTCATTGTTTTACTTGCTAGGACTCAGTCTGTTTGCTGGAGTATCTTCCTCCTGTGGCCATTCTCTCCTTACACTCACAATCTCTTCCTTCTGCATCCTGCTGCCCCATCTTTCCAGAAATGCACTGAAGTCAAACATTTCCCCTGTAATACTGCTTAAGCAAGGCATGACAAACTTATTTCCACATACAGTTGATCATCATTTCTACAAGTGCTGAAGCAGCCTAGCTTTGCCCAAATTGCTCTGCTGTGTGAAAGCACTCCACATGGTAGATGGGTGATGCAGAGCTCATCCAACAACAAACAGGAGCTGTGAGGATATCAACAGCCTCATCACGCCCAGCACACCTCAACCTCTAACACTTCCTTGAGGGGATCCTTTCAGCATCTTGGAACAAGTATGAGTTCTCGAGCAAAGCACAGTTCAAACCCAAAGCAAACTAAACAGTTCTTTCAACCAAACACAGGGCAGCCCTGCAGTGTTTGGTCTCTCCTGGAAGACCCACTGAACAGAAGCTTGTCAAGTCCCCTTAAACCTTCCTTTGAGATCAGAAGATCCTTTCCTCTAAATAAAGCATGAAATTTTTAATTTTAAATTGCAACCGGAAAACGAATACCTTACACTGAAAATTTTGGCTGCTACTATTTTTTTCCCTGAACCTTGTAAGTATCAAAATAGGAGCCATCAACCATACTTAATGTGCCAATTAGTCTCACTGAGAACACAGTTCAAGGATGTACTCTCTCCCACTTTTGAAATCAGGCAAGTCTTTCAGACATTCTGTCACTCATTTACTGTCCTAGCTACTACTAACACACATAAGAGGATTTAAAAAAAAAGTCTAAGGACTAACTCTAACTTAAAGGGGAAGATTATTTACTAATAAGATTATTTTTAATAAGTTCCAAAAATTATATAAAGAAGTGGCATTGAAAAGTATTTAAAAGGCTTTTCCAAACAAGTTTGACAGTTTGAAATACATTTTCAGCATCAGAGTAGCAAATAATGAAAGCTGGATAAATACAGCTTTGGGAAGATTTTAGACAGCAAGAATTGGTGCTAATTGGCCACATCTGCAGAAGACTTGCCTATCTTCCCTATTCTTCCAGTGGTGTCCAGAGGCTTGTTCTCCCATATACAGGAACCTTTAACTTCTTGGATTATAAAAGGAGGAGTCTGTTTGTGTAAGGTTTTTTGTTGGTTTAGGGCTTTTAACTTGTTTGTCTGTTTTAAGTAAAGGTGTAATTCAAGGTGGTTTCATAGAATCTCAGAAGGCTCTGAAATAGTGTGGCTGGAAACAGCCTCACAGGAGACCCAAAGCTTTCAGAAGTCACTGACTTTTGTTTTATAGTGACCTAGAAATACCATTGTAGTCTAACACAAACCTTTAAGTCTTCAAGCTTTGAGCAGCTTTCTAGGCAAAATCCAAACTGCATAAGAAAGTGTAAGTCAGGACTACTGCAGAAGGACTGCTTCACACGACTGGCATTACCTGGTAGTTCGCTGCTCTTGACAGCTGCTGGTTTGCTTGCTGCACATGTACATCTGCATTTTCCACATTGGCTTCTATGCTGTCTTTGTTTTGAAAGGAAAGATTTCAAATTTTGATTAGTCACAGCCCAGACAAAGGTTTGGAATGCTGAAATATATGTGAAAGCATATGTAACAGCTGCCCCCAAATGCTGGTGTCTTCATCAGTAGTCATCAGTGCACCTTGTATTAAGAAAGCTTGACCCATCCTACACTTAATGCCTGAGTTCATTTCAGAACTGCCCAGGCAATGATTGGCTGAATTCACATCAGGTTTTAGCTGCCCTGTTCTACATGCAGGGCTAAAACTCACATACCAACATACATACATAAAAATTTTCAGTACTTCCACCTTTTTATTTTTCCTTTTATAATTACCTTTTAATTGTCCTCCAACTTGCTACTGACTACTCTCTGCTTAGATTAAAAGAAGTCCTAAGGTTTATGAAACAGAGGCAATAGACCAAACAATACCCTGAACAGCATGAATCTAGTTTGGTGTTCTATCATATTGAAACAGATTTTATTTTTTTCAGTGGAAAACTTTAACCGATTACGGGCCGAGGTGATTAAAAAAAAAGCCCTGAAAATATATGCTGGATGTAGACAACAGCTTTGCCTAGGAGTTGATTCAGAAAATGGATTCTCCAATCACATTTTCTTAAAACAATAAACTTGTTTCTATTAAAGGCAAAGCATGAATCTTTGCTGAATTTGCACACTTAGATCCATTAGCAAATATAGTAAAATGTCCCACATAAACTCAAATTTTATGTAGAAACAGTTCAAAAAACTACTTTAAAGATATTTTACACACATGAAAAATTACACATTTTAAAATAGATTACATTTTCTTACTGTATTCCCAGCCATCTCAGCCAGTCTACCCATTATTATTATTAGGTTGCACCTGATCTGCATTCACATTGATGGTGTCATTAGAGGAATTTTTCCAGCAAAAGGAAGTTCTACTCTGCAGCTGTCCAGAAAACTGAAGAAAAAATTTTCAGGTAATATTTGAATTGGACTTACCTATCACATCACCTTGTTCATGAATCATCATTCCTAGATCTTTGAAAATTTCATTGATGTCCATAATATCAGCCTGAAAAAAACCAATCAAATCATGAATGGACATCACACATTTCAACATCTATGTGCATTTAGATATAAATACTGTTCCTTCTCCTCCAGGGTGTGCACCCATGACTCTTTATACTACAGGATTAAAAAAACCCTTAATGTGCTTATTTTGAAGGTTTTTCTGATACTTTGAGATCAAGTTCATCGTAACCAAGCTGTCTATCAAACCAAACTGGAGATGATCACATGCAGAGAATATACTTCAAAACACATCACAAGCAGGAACTCTCATTGCAGAGGGCTTGTCTACACACACACACTTGTATTATTACTTTAATTGCAGGAAAAAGTTCATGCCAACGTTTCTTAAAAGCTAGCCATTTAAACAAAATTAATAAAAGCATTTATGGGAAGTCTTTTGCATTAGTTTTAGTACACCTATTTTAAACACAAAAATTTTCCTAAGCACTACAGTTTACAGAAATTACCTCTATAATATGGTTGGGGTTCTGCACCTGTATTATCCTACTACCACCTGGTTATGTGGAAGGGATAGATGCCGTGTTAGCAACTGTGGATATGATCTCTTAACTAATGACTGATACATGCTAACTTCAATTCACTCTAAGTTAAAGTATGGGTGGCAAGGGAGAGATTATTGAAAAAAATTACACATAGAATGGATTTTGTCACATGCATCAGGAAGACTTCCCAACAAACTCCAGTTCCAGCAGCTTTCTTATTGGTGGTATAGTCGTGGATTATAGATTGGCTGGAAAAATTAATTTTGTCTTCACAGAAGTCTCTGCTGTCAGTATTTCATTGTACATGGCAATTTTTCATGTAGTTTACATCTTTTAAAATGTTTTTAACAAGCCCTTACTTACAAAAGTTTCAATGAAAGAGAATATCTCTGTATTTCCAGGAATGTTTAAAAAAAATCCACTTAAAAATGAACATGTTGAACAATAGTTTGGGAAGACATGTGAGGAGATGTAAAATTTTGCTACATTTACATTCACTGTTTAAAATGGTTCTATAATATGACCATATTGGAAAAAAATTATATGTACTTTTTCTTGCAATTACATGAACATTCTATTATTCCATAGCTGAAGTTAAAGACAGTAAACCAAAACATGGCTTTCATACAGTAGATTTCAAATGTACATTTCACACCTAAAGACAGTATTTCCAGTTTTGAAGGGTAAACCACACCCACAGACAAACCCAAACTCCTCAAGATTTATGTCTGCAATTAATGCTCATGCCCCTTGAAAATGCTATTTCTCTGGAACATTAAAAGCATATTCTGCTGTAAAACCACTTGTACTTACTTCAAGCTGCCTAATGGAAGATTCCCTCTCCTCGATAAGACGGAGGTCATCTTCTGTAATTTCTTCATCTTGCACTTGTGCTTGTGGTTGACTATCAGAAAAAAACCAAAAACAAAACCCATGCAGAATTGAACAAACACAATGAGAAATTATTTAGAATGATAAAACTACAGTTAAGAACATACAACATTTTACATCATAAGTTAATAAAATATATGTTTTCACCCTTGCCTGTCCCTGGCTAACAGATGGTATAACCATCACAGCTTTGGTGTAGCAGAGCTGTTGGAGCAGTGCTGCACAGAGCAGGTGGCTGACTGGAAATTCTAAGTATGAATATGAGGTTAAAATTCCTTCTGAATTATAAAATGCAGCATTTACATCTATCTGAGTAACAAAAAAGAATCTGAGACTGAGAAACAGTTCTTGGAGAGTATAGAAGCAATAGGAGTTCCCAGTAAACACTGGACCCTTATATAACACTTTTACTTCATTGAAGTTGGACTCTTCTTCCCTATGTTTGGGTCTCAGAAAACCCAAATGCAGCTTAGGGCAGCTTAAGAAGGTGGTTGCATCTGAAGCATCAGGAAAAAAGGGGGGCTATTATGTGAACTGTTTCTTTTCCTTCTCACCTATGCCATCAAAGTATCTTCTCTACATTAAAAAACAAAAAATCATGGGCAGCTTGCTTCCTGCAGACTGTTTATTATTCTGAGCTAGGTTAAGGCATATTAAGTAATTCAACCTACCTGTCCCAAGAGACAAGTGTTCCTTCTTTGTAGTTATCTTCTGGAGCCCCACCCTACATGATCAGTGTGTAAAAATATAAATAAAACATTATAGCCCTGAAAAGAGCACTGTCAGCATTTCTATAAGGAGTAAATACTAGAAGGTTTATACTAAGTCAAACTGGAACATGATTTAACACATTCTCATCCTGATTTTGCTTTATGCATGCATAGGGCTGAAATACAAGCAGAAGCATTCAGCTCAGTAACTGCCTGCTATAATTTACAAGTAGAGCAGCATGTATTTGGCACAGAGCAAAAAGGCAAAATTGATATACTGGCAAGGAACAGCTCAACATCTGAAGCCACTCATCACTTCTCCACCTTAATACTCCACTGAAAACTGAAGTCAATCTTCCCCATAAGAAAAAATCTGTTGATATCTAAAGGTAGAGCAAAAGCATTTTAAAATCCACTAGAACTTGCTTTTGCAAAATTGCAGCATGAACACAGGGACAATTCATGACTTTGTGTGACAAAGAAAAAAGTAACAGTTCTCCAGGGAGGTTATTACAACTTAATGCAGCCTTTCCTATAAAATCATATAGCACATGTTCTGCAGCATTTAGAGTCAGCTATGAGGTAAGTAGCACTGTGGAACTAAATCTGACACTGAACACCACTAACACCATTGTAAAGAAAATACTGCCACATTTTCTGATACTTACAGACACCCTTGAGCTGGCTCTTACTCTGGCTACAAAGTCTTTTTCCTTCTCAGCAGCTTGCCTTTGGAGTCTTTGGAAATTTGTTAGTGCTGTGGTGAACTCCCCCACAAGACGGTCTTTCTGTATTTTTCTTTGACGCTATAGGAGAAAAAGTTTTACCAAGTCAAATGAGCTCGTGCTTTTCAAGGCTTTACTATTTCCAGTCTGCTAAATACCAAGGCATATATACTCTTTCTCCTAAACTGGTGTAAGGAAAGGCTGTCAACAAAGCCATTTGCAATTCCACGGACAAACCTTCTTTCCTTCTGGGATCACATAACCACACAAATTAAGGCATTCAAAGAGGAAATCAATGTACTTATTTTCATTTAACAGCTGGAAATGAAAAATAAGCAGGGATAGGAAAGACTCTATCTTCCTTGTTACCTGCTGATTGTAAAATCTACTGCTTTGGTGTGAAATATTTTGACACCAGGAATTCTAAAATATGCAGAGGTGACTGAATGAAAGGGTGCAGAAAAGAAAGAACAGGGCACTTCATATGTATTTCACATAAAGCTGGAAATAATACTGAACTGAATTCAGAAGTGGGTTCACATACCCCCTGAAGTGCTTTAGAACAGGTCCAGAAATACTCCTTCTAACCTTTCAGGTTTTGGGGTTTTTTTAAGATGTAGTGAAGGAAAGAGGACTATTGGGCAATCAGATAGGAGAGCCTCCACCATATTTTTCTATATAGATACATACATCAACTCTTACAAATTTCTAAAAGGTTGCCATTTGCCATTCATGAATCTGTTATTTATGTATTTTGTTAAGATATAGCTTTGATAAAAGGAGTAAAATTAAACAGTAAAACATTTCAGTGTGGACTATTCAGCTCTAAGTTAAGCAAACAGAAAAAAGACAACAAACAAAAGATACTTTGGCCAAACTAGAGGTTATATACCAAGTTTTAACATTGCTGTTAGAAGTTTACAGCTTGACAGGATGAGCACACATGGATCATGGCCTGCCATTTGAACTCAGTGTTTCAAGACCATTCATTTTCCCAAAGGCTCCTTAGTAACCAGCCACAGACCAGGCAAGAGGTTTAAGTGACAATAACCTGAATCCATATTTTCTAGGATCCTGTTGTTCTTCCCTTGTTTAAGTGACAGATTTTGTTAGGATAAGAAACCACAGGAGGGCAGAGAGGAGTGTGCAACTTCACATGTTTCTGCCTGAAAGATTTTACACAGACCTCAGAAAGAAGCAGTTTAAAGACTGTGCAGGTTGTTTTAGTAACAGCCCCTGTCTACTCCTCTTGAGAAAGGAAAAGCCTGTGGACAAGACATAGCACATATGCTGATCTGAGTGATGCAGAACAGACATACTGTGTATATCAGTTTTTCAGACAGTGAGTGAACAACATTTTGGCACACAATTCCTTGATCCTGGAAGCAGTCAGAGTGCCAGCAGAGTCAGATAAAGCATCCCTGCAATGCATTTCAAAGTGTCCAGATACCTGCAGCAGCCAAAAGGCACAGCACACTGCCTTGATTCCCACTACTCTAGTCACACTACCTCATTCCTAATACATAAAAAAACTTTGGGACAAGTCTGGACGGCAACAAAATATTCTTATGTTTTAAGTATCCCCACACTGTGCAAATGTGTTGACTAACTAAACAGTGCTTTGAAAACAGGAATAAAGAACTGAAGTGACTCAAATACTTTACATGAGCCAACATGATAGTCAAACAAGCCATGCTCTCTGGTTTTATACCTGTTCACTCGTTGCAGGCAAAGATCCAAACTCTTTAATGTATTTGTCAGTTTCTTTGGCAAGTTGGTTGGTGTATTGCTGCTTCTGTTGCCTAAAATCAAATGCAAATTTTCATTAGAGACCATTGGGTTACTTTGCTGAGTTTCACTGATTCTCAGAAAAATACCAGTACTAAAAGCTTCTCTGAAGCACACAAAGCCATCTTTATTCTGTTCTTTGCTGTAAATACATGAAATCATGGATTCCAGGCAGGACAGGTGTAGAAGAAGGTGTGTTCCTCAGCATGACAGTGTAATTAATAATTACTCATTTTTTTCCTCTTAGGTTTCTTCTATTTTACTCACATGCACAATACATTTGTAGCCATTATGGATATATGAATATACCTCTGATATTATCACATAGTCCTTTACCAATATTCACTTTTTTTTCTGAAGCAATTCAAATTCTTTACCTACTTTGGCATCCTCTCTGCCCAGTCTATATAAAAAAGGTTTTACCTGGAAACTATTATCAAGCCATCACCCTCATGATGGCTTGATACATGATTGTTTAAAATAATCATGTAAGTCTTAGAAAGGCTAAATATTCAGACAAGTAAAAAATAGATAAAAACTCAAGCAAGCTTACTATATATATGTAAATTATTCCAATAAAGGGTCTGGAACATGTCCTTCACAAGAGTTTCTGTGCTGTTTATTTGTAAATTTATGCCTAGATCCTGATGAGTTATTGCATAAACTGTGTACATTGGTCTATTTCCAATCCCCAGCAGATTATCCACTGTGAATTGTACCTGGATAATGTTATGGGTCATGAACTCAGGCTATTATGAAGAAATTTGGTTCACACGAAATGAAAATCATGACTTTGGTTCAATAGACACGTCCTGCTACTATTAAGTGGCCACAGCACAGCATGAAAGACACTGAAAATGCCAGGGTGAGAACAACATGTTGCTTACATGCATTCATGATGCTGAGATTAATGTGGTAAAGGAGTTGAATGAAAAATATCATACTGGTTCATTAGAGCATGCAGAGAAGTGGAGAGCAGTTGCTTTTTCTTCTAGAGGCATATTAGTGAGAGTCCACCTTTAGGTGACTGAACTCCAGCAGAGCATCTACCTTGGAGTCTGATTTCACTTGTTATGTTACTAGTTCTGGTACATATTTATTTGATAATGTCATCCCTTATTGTAGCTTTCATATGACATTCCCCTTCCTCTCCCAGTATCCCACCTCACAAGAAACCCACCCCAATATATTCATTACCTTGTGACACTTAGACAGACAGATTGGAAGCACTGACTGGAGTGGAGGGGTGTGTATGTTTCTGAGCAGGGATATTGCTTTCTGCTCATGACACTTTCCCTTTGCTGACAAACAGCACAGGTTTTGTAGACGTACTGATACTGCAGGCAATGTGCACAGGCAAACCAGCAGATTCGAGTTTATAGACTATCCTACTTTCAGAAAGCACATCTCAACTTTTAAGATTCAAATATGTCTCTATATTCACCTGTCTCAGGAAAGCAAGCACTCTGCCTAACAAAAATCCACCTCACCACCTACCAGGAGATTCTTTACAATGCAACGAAATTAAGTGTTTTAATGTGGAGTACTCACAGCTGTTGCCTCAGCTCAGGTGTGTCCTGTGGTGTTCCAAGCTGATTTAGTATTCTTTGTATTTCAGCAGCTGTTTGTGAAGAGGAAGAAAAATTTGAATGTGGCACAGACATTTTTGCATTTTATGCATTTTTGTTTGACAAGTCTAAAGCCATGTAAATACATTGACAGAAACTGACATGCAGGACTTTTTCAACCTACTGCAAAGATCCCATTTGTAAGTCCCAGAACAACTACTGGATGATTTTTGCCATGCCAAAACCTGAGGTTTCTTATGAAGGATGGGAATGTATTCAAATCTTTAGGTAGAAACAGGCAATTTAAAGATTAGTTTCATTATAGTAAGTCTAAATCAGGGCTTTTGCAATAAACAGCACAATTCTTATTCTGGTTTATTTTATGCATATCATTTTGGAAAACTGTATGGAAGACTGCTATAACATTATCTTACACAAATATTTCAGAATCCATGCATCAGTGAAGAGACTGCAACAAAGCATTCATGGGTTTACAGTACATTAAAAAGAAAATAAAAACCATGCATCCAGGTTTAAATTGCAATTTTGAATCTTATGTTTTTAAGTGTGGGATACAAACCGCCAATGATTTTTAAGTGTATTTCATAAAACATTAGTTTTGAACTGTGAAAAGTGACATACTGCCTGGGCCTTATTTTCAGCTTAATATACTTTACTGTCACATGAGAAAGCAAGGAGAAAAATGGGCAGAAACTTAAAAGATAGGTAGTTTTTCACACTGCGAAACTTATAGCTTCAAGATGCTTTATCTCATCTTAACACCGTCGTGTTCTAAAACAGAACAATATATAGCCAGAATAACTTATTTTGCTTGACTTCAGCTAGGAGTAGATTTGTCTTCCCTGTATTTCTGTGGCTCTCCCCAGGCAGAGTGATGTACCACAGACAGATATGGTAAGATATTATGTGGAATCCTCATTTCATTAGCTCACAATCTTTTTTTTTTTTTTACTAAACAGTTAAAAATTCAGTAAGTGGCAACTCTACATAATGAAGAAATATGTATTAAAAAAAAAAAATAGTACTTTTCCATATACTATAGAAGGGATCTGCAAGAAACATAACTTTAGGTAAAAGAAGAAAATAAGCCATGAGTTACATTAATCAGTTAGATAAATCTGGAATTCCTTAAAGCATTTTTAGCAATAATATTGATTCTGATTTTTGCTTCATAACAAGTCTCCAGTGAATGTTGTAGATGACACTGAGTTATCTACATTACTATACAAAACATCCCAAGGCTGACACCTGCGACAGCCAATTCTTTCTGTGCACTCCCAGGTAATGAAAACATCAAAATGGGAAAGTTAGACTTACATGATGTAAAAAATCAAATACGGAAGGCAGGTTTTTTTGAGAAAAATGAATGGCATAAACTACTCACAGAATTTCTGTGGAGAATAAGTTGGGTTTCATTCAGCTTTTATTTTAACTGAACTGAAAACCAGCAAAACATAAGTGAAGATTTTTGATTTTTGCCTACAGTCAGCACGGGCCACTACGGACCAGCCCTTCCCTGCCTCCTGCCTGCCGGGCAAGGCAGTGTCCGGCTGCCCACACTTCTCCTGGGCAGCTGCAGCTGCTCACACGCACTGATTAACACAAGCTTGGGGTAATTAAGCTTCCTTTTTATGGTCAGTGTCACGCATTGTTTTAACACAAACAAACAAAAAGATAACTGCCTGGTGTTATCTTCAAGGACACAGAGTTTTAATACCTATAAAACCGAACACTAATTATCCTGTATTTGTTCCAAGGCGCTCTCCCTTCTGACTCCAGAGCCGAGGAGCTCAGTTACTCCGCATGGACTTTTAAAAGGTAGAGTAAGAAAACCAAACCAGAGACAGAGAAAGTTCCGGTGTGTCCTACCGCCACCTAGAGGTGCATTTTTTAACTGCAAGTACAGAAAGTGCAGGTTTGTGTTTTATTTAAAAGTTCCCTGAAACAAGGCCATTCCGAGTTAATTGCATATTTATCCTATTTCTAATGATGTACACAAGTAGGTAAAATCCATCACTGCAAAATTGGTCAGATATACAATTCCAGAGGCAGAGTTCATGGCAGTTCAGGTCTCGTGATTCAAAAATTTAGTATAAAATTAAAACATATTTTACCAAAAATTCTGTAAGCATGCTTCAAAATAGCAAAGTTCTAATGAGTTTTCAAATAACAAGGGTTAAAAGTAAAGTAAAGAAAAAACTCCAAGGACTGAACTGACACCATTTTCTCTGTGCCTCTTGTAATTTAGTATTTTCCACCTTAAACTTCCACAATAATGGATATTATTGAAAAAAGTTCAATTATTGGTTTATATGAAGTAGACCACATAGAAAAATGAAACACTGCTTATTCAAGTAAGTAAGCAGAAAAAAAAGCAGAGCAGAAGAAGTAAATTTTGGCCAATAGTCTTCAGCATTCCTGAAGAGGCTTCATAAAAAGCCAAAAACAAGTTGGTAGGAGGAGTATAACAAAGAAGTAGAGAAGCTGACCTTCCTGAAATCTTGATTTACAGTATACATCTGCAGGTTGATGAGTTAAAGAAATCCATCCTTTGTACCCCTTCATATTAACATAAACATGCTAGACTGTATACAGACTAAAAAATACATTCTTTATAGTCTTATAACTCTTCTCGTTTGGCTTGTATTTTCATTGATTTATCACTGTAGCTACTTCTCATTCAAACATTTGATATAATATTATATTTATAATCATGAAGCCACCTAAACTATAGGCCTTCAGTCTATAGTCATAGGCTCATGACCAAAACAAAATTTTTAAACAGCCTTAAAGACATTATTACCACTGCAATCACAGAGGGAAGGGGTCTTCTTCCCTCACATGTACACACAAATCTCACAGAATCTGATTAAAAGCAAGAATTAGCTTTGTAACTTCTTAGATCATAAGACAATACCCATTCCTTTCCTCAAAGGAAAAGCAGGGTAGCCTTAGTGTCTCCTCCTAAAGGTTAGACTGCAGAAATAGCTCTGCTTGCTCCTTCCACTGCTCCATTCATGAAACAAGCAGAGAGAAGAACCAAGCAGGCAATGAAGAGCAAAACTGCTGGAAATGTGAGATTACTCTTTGGAAAACTGAAGTCCCTAAATTCCTGGTTTCACTGCTGATGGTTTTATTTAGAACAGTACAGTCTCCCTCATTTAACCAGCTTTTCAGCCCTTTGTAGGGAGTTCAGCCTGGCAGATCACATCTCTGGTCCTCTCAATCCAACAGTAACTCTCAAATATCCCAGAGAGCCAAAGGCTTAGGCCTAGACCACAAAGCTCTAGCTCTGCACCGCAAACATACAGGTAACAGTCAGGGACCAAAGATCACAGCAGAGTTTTGATGGGTTCCTAGGTTACCTCTTTATAGTTTTCCCCTTCCCTAGTTTCCCAATTCTTCAGACATCCCAAGGAATTCCAAAAGACAGGAGTAATCTAAGGTCCCTGCTGTCCAGGACATTACAAGTCCTGCAACAGAGACTGACTGCATCTTGTGCATGATTTTAATCCATTTTTGTGCAAAGTCAGACGCTGGCTCATGTGAGCACTTAGGCTCCTTGGGCTTATATAGGTGGCTGCTGGACTTTGCTCAGGAGCTGCACAAGGGTACACACCACGTGTGCACAGGCATTCTTCACCGAAGTCACCGGGGTATGGCAACAGCCTGCGTCAGAGGCTGCAAACTCCTGCAGCCACTGCACCCTGCACATGAGGGTAGATGTTTGCATAGAATGCAAATCAACAGCTTAGTCAGGGCTCACACTACACCTGCGGGAACAGCACCTTTCCAGCTGTGGGCTGGCAATAAAAGAAAGCAAGTCCACTTTGGAAACTGAGCAGAACAGGAAGTGAAGTACATAACACCATACAAGCAAAATGTATTTTTATCCAAGCAGCCACTGTCTTGCATGCAAAGGAACCTCATTTTTTTCACCTGAAAATTAGTATTGTCTTAGAAAAAAGCAGTGCCTAACATTGAGAAGACTTTTCATTTGTCTTTGCACCGTTCCTGATCTAGATCTCGCAATACACAACTATTAGCTGATAAAAGCTACTCTAAGGCTGGTCATATGCTCAGAAACAGGTCAGACATGGGTAATGATAAGCCAGAGAAACAATTAAGACCTAACCTGAATTCCTACAGAGAAAATTATCCAAGAGTCAGCTCATGTTTGTTTTGACTAAGACAAACAGTGGTTCCATTTCTAGAAGTGGAAGCTCTTCCTCTAGTTAAGGAGAAAAAAAAAAAGGCACAGAAAAAGGGAAGTAGTAGTCTCTGATACAAAAGACCTCATTTTCTCTACAAGAATTACAGAAGTAGAGATAGTTGCAGTGGAAATACTTTTAGCAGGTAGGAGTACTTGAGAAACATGTTCCTGACTGAACTGTAATACATACAATTTCTTCATAAAAAAACCATGTTTCACATACTGGATCACACAACTACCCTTGCTTTAGAGCTGGCTAGCAAAGAAGAAAGTTTAGTCTCCTTGCTCCTCATCATGTCTTGTTTTTCAGCCAGCTTTGCAAAGCTGAGTCATTACTACAAGTAAATCCATGTTGACGTAATTGCTGCTTCTGGTCCTTGAAATCAGAACACTTAAAAGATGGCATAGGAAGTCTTAAACTTAAAATATAGACAAAATAAATTAATACAACAAAGACCAATATGTAAACAACTTTTTGCCTCTAAGATTCTAGGTACAAATAATCCCAAACTGTGAATTAGTAATCACTGTACAGGCTGGAATACCACAGGATTGCTGCAGTAGCAATGGTGAAAAAACCGACCCAAATCCTTCAGTAAAATCCTTACGTTTGAAAGTCAATGCACCAAGTAAGAGAATGGAAATTAAAAACTGACTGCAGGTCACCCACCTTCTCTGGCAGGGCTGAGAGGTGTCCAAACACTGTTATTGATGTTCATCCACAGCATTAGCCAAAGGAAACTGAGGATGGTTCTACCTTGCAATGCTTACCAGTAATTCCAGCTACAGGAAAGAAGCTTTCTCAAGCTAGCCACAATCAGCTGTCTTCCTACTTCAAACTCCATTCTATTTCACACTTGAAAATCCAAACTTTAAAACCTCAAATGGCAAGGATAGAGCTTGTTGCAGCTTCACAGATGGAGAATGACCAGTATCAACAACATAGTCCAGAGAGTTCTAAAAAATATACCTCAATATAGGAGCATGAAACTGGGGCATATATGTTTAACGAGTGCTGCTTGTTACCCCATTGCAGTAACCTCACTTCTTACTTGGATCACACAAGATTGCTTTACAGACATCCAGCAGCTGTTTCCTTCAGTCAGCCCCACCACGTTGCTCAGTTTCATAAAGCTATGGTCTAATGCTTCCACAGAAAATGTGGCACTCATTGGGTGTGCATGGAAGAAACACCAACAGCAACACGAGCAACAAACTCTGAGGCACTGCACCACAGAGGACAAGAACCAGACAAGCAGGCAGAGCAAGCACAATGAAACCTGCCTTACAAAACAGCAAGGCTTGGGATCTCACAGGAAGAAGGAGCAGAACAGCTCCTCCTGAATGTTAATTGTCATGGTCCCACCTATGTCACCATCCTATACTTAAAAAAGGGACAGACAGGGTTTTAATAACTGTCTGATGTTCACAGGACTAAAACAACAACAGGTAGAGACATTGCTTTTCCGTCATTTTCCTTAGTTCTGAGCCCAAGGAAAATAAACAGAATCAGCAAAGCTTTCCTTTTGTGTACACCAAATGCAACATTTGCTCCATGTGAGTCTTATGCTCCAGCTATGGCTTCATAAGGCAAATAAGTAGTGCCTACAGCACCAGCACAGTCACCTTGCAGAAATGCTTTGTCAAATACCTCACGCACGCTGAGACCGGCTGGGTAACTATGAAGAAATCTCCTACTTCTTTCCAGCTGAACAAGTGAGCCAACAAACAGCACATCCAGTTACAGATTAATTGGTGTGGAATCTAACAAACTTCAGAGTCGCTTCAGAGCAGGTTATTGGAACAAAAGAATTATTAGTTAAAATTACACCAGTTCAAACTGCTTTTGCCTGGAGACAACAGACTTCCTCACTTTGTTCAAATCCAATTCACTGTGTTTCCTTCTGCACTTCAGCTGAGGGTACTTGACTGAAGATGAAGAGATGCTGCAGAAAACATTCCTAGATCAGGAAAATAAAGGGAGACTTTTCACAAGGGCACCTAGGGACGGGACAAGGAGGAAGGGCTTCAACCTGAAAGAGAATAGGTTTAGGAAAAAAATTCTCTACTGTGAGGGTGGTGAGGCACTGGAACAGGCTGCCCAGAGAAGCTGTGGATGCCGCATCTCTGGAAGTCTTCACAAGCAGGTTGGATGGAGCTTTAAGCAACATGATATAATGGGTGGCACCCCTCCACGTGGCCAGGGGTGATGTTCTCTAAGGTCCCTTCCAACCCAAGCCTTTCTGTGATTCAATGATTTTGATTTAGTTGCAATAATTTCGTCAGATGAAAGTCTTCTGTGTAAGAGCTTCTTTAAAGCTATCAGTCTAGTTCACATTCACTAAAATTTTACATAAATCACAATGTGACAGTGCTGTCTTGCTAGCTCTATTTTAACCAAGAGTGACAGTTTACTAGAGGAATCCAATCCAAGACACCAGTCACAAGATACCAGCTTACACTAAAATGCATCCCCAAGAGCTCACCTAATTGGAATCAAATATCTAAAAACTTCAGTCATTTGGTTTTAAGTAATTTGCTTTATTCTGTCTGAACTCAATATATAACACTGATTATTCTAAAAGAGGAGAAGGCATCAACACAGAGAACCAGTAACTGACATATATGTGGGAAGGAGAAAATAAAATGAGGATGGGCCTGAAGATTGTCCTTTGAGCTCTAAGGACTAAAGACTCAGTAAGCGGGAAAGAGTGGAAAAACATAAAGTCTTGTAAACTTTTCTTTATATTTTGTTACAGCTTTTGGCATTTCTAAATAGAATCATGCCCAAGAGTGACCAGGAACAGCAGCAACAATGTCTTGAGTTCAGGATCTTCCCTCAGTTTTTCAGTGCTGTTGTAAGTATTCCACTCTAGTGTACTCCCATCTATAATGGTCTTTCAAGGACACAGGGAAGTGGGATTGAAGTATTGCCTGTTCTACTAATGTGGGTGTAGAACACTCTAAATACACATTGTTTAAGTGCACAATAACTGATCATGTGATCAATTATTACAGGTCAGTCAAGGGGAAGTCATTAAATCAATCACGTTATATTCTTATCCTAAAGCGTCCCTGGTAACTTCCTGAAACCCGGAAATTGGAACATTTCCCTAAAGAATACCAGAATCTTATTAAATTATGAAAATGACGCATGTGTCTGCAGTAAACAGTAGCTGCACAAACACCATAGCCCAACCCACTCACATGAAGGAAGTTTGGCTTTTTAAGAGGCCAGATCATTACTGCAGCTACCTCAGGAGCTGACGTAGAAGGAGACACAAGACACCACAGACTGGCCAATGCAAGAAAGTAGCTGCTGCTGCCAGGGTCACTCATAATCAATCACTGACCTGGGTTTATTCTGAGCCCTAAGAGGAGTCCAGTCCCTAGCACACGGTTTTATAGATTTTCTGGAGGGTTCTCTGTATAATCAAGCTGCTGTGCAATATCCTGTCCACAAGGAGGAAAATCCAACAGAACTGAGCTGGAATAGGCACTTTAAGTACCTTAGAGAGGGTCTGAAATACAACTCTTCAGAAAGGACCCTGGACACATCCATTCTCTGCTGCAAATGCAGGCTGTTTTGCAAAACTATCTTGTCAAGGTGAATCCACTTACACTTACTACATCAACAAAAGCAACAGTTGCAGTAAAATTGTAGAGGTCTTCAACCTTGCTATTTGTAATATTTGTAATGCAATATAGGCTCAGTCAAGGAAAAATCCAGCATTCTCTGCACATATTGACAAAAACAGTGTGCTGGCATGTACATGGAAGACTCATTTTTCAGTCTCTTCTGCTGCTAGCATGAATAAATCCCTGTCCCTCTTGTCCAATGTCATCCAAATAAGACACTGTTTCATATATAAGTTTCTATAGAACTAAAATACTTTTAACAAACAAGACAAAACACCGAAAAATATTAACAAACTCTCCAGACTCATAAACAAATCTGTGAGGCATGCTACCTTAAATATATATGCTATTTTACATAGAACAAAGCCTTTAAGAACTTCATGGAAATTATTTGGCTTCAAGTATTCAGAAATAGTTTATTTCTAAAAGAACTGTGGGCTTCATAACTTCACCTCTTTGCAGAAAGACAGACATTTAGAAAGACCCGAATTAGCTAACTTTTGCCTCAATTCCTCAGCCTTGGAAAAAGTTTACAGACTGAAACATGGAAATACATAACAGTGCTTAAATCCCTACATAACCAGGGATTTATATAAACTTCAGGTTTTATATAAACATCATTCTAAACCCAAAAGCCTTCTGGACAACACCAACAATAATAATACAAAAACTGTTTCAGCTGGTATGCTCCCACAAAGTTAAATCTGGTTAACTGCAGCTAGGTGGAAATTTCAGACAATACTACCATTAGAAGTATCAACAAGCTCTAATGGAAGCCTATTTTCTTTAGAACCACACCTGTACAAAACCACACTTTATTTATAGACAAAACAGGATTTTCTTTTCATACAGGCTCTGATTTCAACACCTCAGCGATTTAATTTACTTTTCATGTGCCCATCTGTGTTCTTCTCGAGCCAAGAGCAATCATGCGAATCTGCTGGTGTTACAAACATAGTGAGAGATACAGTTTTTATGAATGTTTTGGTCCTTTTAGAAGAAGATTTTAACTACCTACTGGGCTTAAACCCCAACATAAAGGGATCTATCAAAAGTCTTAATATTTTTCAGGGTTTATGATTTTCTACAGTTAGATAGAGGCAAAATCATATGAGCTAATTCAACTCCCATTTTAACAACATTCAGTGAATAGAGTAGCTTATACAAAACCTGAGATGCAAAAGATATTGAGCAAAATTTTTGTCACAGGACAGGTATCACATGAGAGAGGGATCTCTGCTGGCTTAAGCTGACCTTCCAGGAATGTGCTGTGTATGAACTGATGCTTGTGCTGCCTTGACAAACAACAAAGGAAGTCAGCAGAAATCCAAAGTCCCTATGAGAAAGTATCTCTCAAAGTCAGTCAGACTCCCTCCAGCCATATGTGGATTGTGGCTACTGAATTTTATTTTATTTTAATTACCTTGCAGCATGCAGACAATGGGTTTGTTGAGCAGGGCTGATCTTCAGTGTGNCAAAATGTTTTAAAACCCTAAGACCGGACCCAATATCAGGCTTCGTTCTGTGCTCCCAAGCAAAAGGCAGCATCCTAAACTGCTTCTAAATGGACAGCTCCCAAAGTGCAGCTCAAGATGCCAGTGGAGTGGAGACTTGATAGTTAAACATCTAGCCTGCACTGTTTTCACTTTTCTTCAGGGACTCCTCCAAGTAACATATTTGGTATCTACAAATAAAATATTAACTAAAAAGCAAAACAAAGGCATGCTAGCTTGCTTCTTCAATGACCCACACGTGGCAGAGTGATTTAAGAAGTATGTGGGGGGAGGAAAAAGCATAGCTGGCTACTTCTTGCACAGTTCCTCTCAGAGACATGAGTCAAATATTTCCAGCTGAGCAGAAGAGGCACCTACTCTTCTAACTACATCCTTCCTATGTTTATAACCATGGAGTTGTTCCTGTAGAGGAATGCAACTCTCATTTTGCTCCCTCTTGGGAACATCTATTTAGATAAAATGCTTTCCCTCTTTTAGCCACACACAGAGAATCAATTCTTTAAAATGCAGAAAATGGTCAGATTTCAAAACACTACTCCCCTTCATCTTCAGTTGTGAGAAATCTGAAAGTTATCTATTTTAAAGCCTTTAAATTAGACTTTTTGTTTGTTTTGCTTAATCTACTTTCATCTTTCCACTTGTTGGAAGATCAGATTTAT
>VZTN01007240.1:87726-133797 GCA_013400515.1 Erpornis zantholeuca
CTCCGCCCGGGCCTGCGGGGGGACCCCGCTACTGACGGGCCCCGGGGGCTCCCGAGGGGAGCGCGGCCACCCCGGCAGGCACCGCCCTGTGGGAATGGGAAAAGTGGGCGGGAAGGGGGGGGAGACTGGAATTTACGGAAAAGATACTGTTGCATCAGAAAGCAAGGTGGGGGGCGTAAGAGCAAGGATACAATATTACAGCGAAAAATACGACGTTACTATGTTGATAGCCTGCTTTGCCACCCCTGCCTTCAGCTTGAGTCATTTCTTCTCTAAATGGGAATGGACAATTCAAATAAAGTGAGTGGGAAATTGTAGATCTCTTTAAAGGTGCCTTTAAATGCAGAGATACATAGTATACAAGTGGGAGAGGGGTCAAGCGATGCCAGGAGCACGAGAAATGAGGGATGCATTCACACGGCTGCCGGTACTGGGCTCGGGAGGACGAGGAGGGTGTAGTAGCCACGGCAGCAGGGCTTGTCCTGGCCCAGCTACCTGAGAAGTGACAGGTGAGACTCCAGGCTGCCTGCACGGCATTTGGGTCATTTCGAAGTCCTCTCTACTTCTTCAAAGGGACAATGACAGGGCCAAATGCTCCCCAGAGTCCCGAGGCTGAGCTGCTTCATCTGCAGAATACCCCTGTGCTTATTAAATACCACAGAACAAAGAGCACCCGATTGCTGGGAATGACACCTCCTCCACACAGCCCAGCCTTGCCTGAGGAAGAGCTGCAGAAATTGGGAAGTGCAAGTTTAATTCTGCTTCGTCATAGACCTTGGTCGTTGATAAGATTTAGAAATAGCTAAAGTAGTGGAAAACTTACTAGGCATCCTAACCCAATAATAACAGAGAAGTCTAATAAACTGCGAACACAATGGAGTGTTAAGTTAAAGGCCTGAAATAGGAAAGTACCCTTTACTTTATATGGGTGGTTCTTTCTGGGTCTCAAATCATGCTGAAAGGAGAGACAGCATAGTCTCCGAGGCTTGTATGCCTACATAGAGTTCTTATGCTAATTATTGGTTGGAAAAGTCATTTTCTCATTTTCATGAATTAAAGTTACTAAGGAAAAAAGCCTTTCTAATATGCCTCTTTGCTGCAGGAATTCTGTATACGTAGTTAATCTATTTTTAACAGGATGTTTTTGTTAATGATGCTTTTAGCATTGCTACAGGTGCAGGTGTTTCCCCCAGGATCCCACTAGATGGTGCACTAATGAGAGTATAATGCAAATCCCTTCCAAATTAAGGTCCCACCTTGATTATCTTTGTTTGTCATATAAACGCCATTGGTTGACCCAGTCACTCCTGCTTTATAAAACTTTAGCTGAAATCATTGTCAGTTTTCCTCCAGAAAACAGTACATCTTCTGCTATATGATTTCCAAAGTGTATTTCCCATTAAAATGTGCCCGTTCATCAAAGAGAATACTTTTCCTGTAGGTCAACACTTGGGTACTTTTCTTTTAGGCTTAGAGGTGACACAATCATCGCTGATCAGTGTTCATTCTCATTCTATGAAAAGAAGGTATCCAAATGCTTTCCTAGTGAAGCTGTATGTTTTATGAAGAAAATCCTGCTCTGCACCTGCTGTTAGCTCAGTTATCATAAGCATGCCCCTTTTATTGTTAAATATCTAAAAGTCCTTGTGATATGATTATTTAAAGTAACCAGTTGAAGAATGATGCTACAGCCTAGAGGGAAAAATGGATTATAAAATAAGCTTTTCATTGAAATGTCTGTACAAAAAAACCTTACATAGCCTTTTTAATAGAATCATAAAATAATTATGAAGGTACAGTTACTAGACTATTGATCATCTTTATTTATCAGAACTGCTAAGAGCAGGGTATGCCCTCAGAATATTTTTGTTAACTCCTATAGAAAAGCCATTGACTGGGAGAACATGCCCTGTTTCACCCTTTTAAATAAAACTGCAAGATTCCTTCAGTTTCCTCTACTAGCAGTGGTGTATGGGCAGAAGTTGTAACGAAGCCACCTCTAAGTGTTCTCACAGGGATGCTGATGGAATGATGCTATGCAGTTGTGTCTCTAAATGCATTCATTGGCTCCTCTCTAGAGCTTTCACACCAGCATTACCTGGGGATTGAGTTCAGAATCATCATTCTGAACAGCCTTTCTTGTTTCATGGGGAGCATGGTCAGATTTCAAATTACTGAATTAAGTGGGGAAAGTTCTGGGCAAAGAAAAGGAGAATTGTTGAGCCCCTGCTATGTGCAGTCACCGCATACCTTGGAGGATGCTCTGGTTATTTGCTGACTGAAGGTCAGAGTATTTGTCATTTATATTCTTCTCATGTGTGTAAAACTGAAATTAAAGGGATATCACTTCAACCAGGTCCTGTTTGAGGATCCATGCCCAGTATGGTGTATAATGTCTGAAAGAGATGGAAGTTAAGCCAGACCAGCATAGTGTAATTTTGAAAAAGCACACCTTCCTCCTAGCACAGCACTCAAATCTGCCCCACCTTCCTGACTGTATTTCTGCCTCCCACCTCCTGCTCCTGCCATGGCCCCTAGCCAGCAGACACACAGGGCCAGAAATGTGGGTGGCACAAGCTCCAGGGCCACCAGTGACACAGAAATGAGGCACTCATTTCGGTGCAGCTTCCCGGGCCTGCACATGAAGGGGAGCAGCCCAACACTGGCCTCATATTCCTGATGAGCATCCTCTTTCCAAGGCACAAGCAGTACGTACGTGGCACATAATTTACTGTATGCGCCAATTTCATTCTCTGCTACCACATCTCACTCGCTCACCTCTAGCTTTACATAGAAAGAGTAATGTTGCCAGTATTTGGCAAAGAATCTGCCAGAGCTTCCCAGACAGCAATTACTGATGCATTTCACCGTCAGCAAGAATTCCTGTTATTATCGTTGTCATCTCTGTTTGCTAATTCAATAAAAAAATCCACTCCAGAACATGAAATGAGATTAGATCCCTATTATACCCAGTGTTGCAGTTAATTATGATGGATGATAGCTTCCAGGTTGAAAAAATGTATGGGTTAATTATAGTGCAGAATGGTCTGTAAAACCTATTTATTAAAAAAAAAAAAAAAAAAGAAAAACTTAATTTTTTTTTTAATCATTTGCATGTTATTAAGGCTGGTACTTGCTCCTCAGTAACAGTAATTAGCAAAGTAGTATATGTTTTAAATAAACAGAGAATTCTATTCCTGATATTGATAAGGTTTCCCAAAAAAAGGAAAAATTTCACTATCAACTTATTTTCAAATCTTAGTTTGCCTTTCAGTTTAATTTTCAGACATGCTATATTTTCATCTGCAGTAGTGAAATGAGCTGACATTGTTTCAAAGCCCAATGTTTAATTAAGTAGTACCTGAAATACATAATTTCTTTAAACTTCAGACAGACTCTTTTGAAATAATAAACATTTATAAAAGGCATAAAATGGAACAGCATTACTTTGTTCAGATATAGAAATACAAACCTACAGAAGAAAAAAATAGTAAAAATAAAAGAATCTATGGACTGTAAGTTCAGCAACCAGCTCTGATAGAATCTGATAGGACTTCATTTGGAAAATGAGGTGGTTGTTGAGCAAACAATATTCATTATTTTACAGCTTGTCATTATCTTCATCCTCCTCTTCATTTTCAATTCATAATTAAATAATTGCTTTCTGGAACCATGCAAAATAAAAGAAGAAACTCACATAAATGGATCCTGACAGATTTTGGCTAGGTAAACCAAGCAGACATCAAAGGTAAGGGGACACAGGGCAGAGTTATAAAGATGAGGAAAAGATTATTTAATGCTATTTCCAAAATGTGGTGTCAGAAAATCAGGAAATTTATCTTGGCTACTCCAGGAATTTTAGAAGTGTTTCCTCCTCACTTGTCTGCTCTGCCTTGGCTATTGTACACTTCAGTACTCCAGGTTCTGCTTTTCCCTTTCTCCATCATTCCAGCCTGAAGTTTAGCCCAAAAGGAGATCTAGCAACAATCACAAGATGTTATGGCACAGTCCTTACACGGCAGCATAGATGGTGGTCATCCACCAAGGGACTAAACCTCGTCCACTTCCACAGAAGAAACCTATAAAGACAGATCATGTGATGGGACTCCAAAAGAAAGGCTAATCACCCATGACAGAGGCATATACCCTCTCTAATCTGTTGAGGACTGGTAGAAAATATCTCAAAAACCAACTAGCAATTTGGTGGATGTTCCCTCTCTCTATAGCCTTGGCTGCAGTGAGTTCAGAGTAAAAGGTGACAACATAAGATGTTGTTGTTTCTAGGACGTGGCTCAGTTTGAGGCTTGCAGATTTCTACACAGCTAAATGTCAAAACTTCTGTTAGTGCCTCGATTGAGCCTGATGCCCTGCAGATAAGCATCTGGAGCCATTTTAGATGCCCAGATGTGTCCCACCGGGCTCTCAGCTACTGCTTCACTGGTGCAGGATGCTAGCACCAGGTAGGCATCTCAGGTTCCCAATGACACCTTAGGTGGCATTTGACAAATGATTCCTGTCTTCTGAATAGCCACTGACCACTGCAGCCTGAACTTAAACAGCCATTCCAACTGTAGCTGTAATCAGGACTTAGACACTTACCAGAATTATAAACACTTACCTATCAATTTAAGTCTTAATCTTAAAACTCATCCCACAGTCTAGGTTTTCCAGTGCATACCACAGCTTTCCTATGTCTTTCTCTGATATTTTGGCACAAGAATTTTTATAAGAATCCTATTCTGCCCTTCACTCTTTTGCCTGATCCTGTGGGTTTGGTAATGTTATTACAGAAAATCCAAAACTATGTGCAGTAGGAGACAGGTTTTTGTCTTCTGGTACAGAATGAATAGACAGAGGAATAGTAGAAGCAGTTTTGGCTTCTGTTCCAAGAAACAATGCATTTTAAACTGCGGGGACATCAGACCTGGGAGAATGAAATAAGTTTCAATTACACTCCAACTCCAAGCACAAGGCTTCCTATATGTCGCAGTTTAAAACCACCAAAAGTTCATGATCACTCTCTATTCTATTCTATTCCCCCAAAATATCACATGAGCCCTCTTTCTTGCCTCCTTCTTCCAGATATTTTCTTTAGTTTCAAATATTTTGAATACCAGTATTTTTTCTCTGACCATTGTCTTAACCTTATGGACAAAACAAAAAAGGATTTGAAATAAACAGATGTCAGAACAGGTTACAGCATCTCAAAGCTGTAGCTAATTTGTACTAGGAAAGGAAACTGTTCTTGACATTCAATAAAACCTGTAAGATAAAACAGAGGGAAAAGAGTTTTGCTATTTATCTCATTGCATATATTAAAACGTAGCAGCTACAACAATCACTCTATTGCACTGGTGTCCTACAGAATATCTACTTTATCTAGTTCTTACACGTGTAGAGCCTGATTCAATTGTCTGCTGCATGTAGTGAAACACTGACCACTTTTCAACAGGCTGTTAGGCATCTGCTGGTCTCTCGCTGTTAGCTGCATGCTTCCTATAGCTGTTTTTCTTCTAGTGTTTGTATTTTTTCCCCTCTCTTCTCATCTGGTCATGGAAAAAGAGACCAGTTCATGATTAGGAGAAGGCTCAAATAATGACAATTTACATCTTTCTACATTGGAAAAAGAAGAGCTTTTTAACACATATTAACTCACAAAGTTAAGAATGCTATCCCAAAATTTAAAAATGCCCATCATACTGTTCCTTCTCTTTGCCCTTCATTCCTCAGACAAAACTTCTGCCTACAGCTGCAAACTGAACTTTTGTTGAATGTGCCACGCAGCCCAGAAACCCGCAGGAAAACCCCCAAAAATAGGAGAAGTGTGCTATCTGACATAAAAATCTGCAGTGAAGTCATGCATAGCCAATGTCTTTTTTTATTGAAACTGCTGCACATAACCTCTAAGATTTAAATACCTCTAAGTAACCTCTGAATCTGAATTCTTTAAAATAGAACAAAACAATTTCAGAGAATTATTGATTTTCTAAAAGGGCCATCATCTGTGCCCCTTTGCTGTGAATTTTTTTCCTCACAGCTACCAAAAGAGCCAATTTGGGATCTTTAAATAGAATATAATATTTTGAGAAGGCTGTGGGGTTGCTAAAACGACCTACAGGGAGCTAGAACACTCATATCTCAAATCTTCTGTCATGTGTATTACAGCCCTACAGCCCATAGTGCTGGCTTTTTCTCTCCTTAAGTAGTGAGCAGTGACCACCTCTGAAGAAGTTGATTGAGTGTTTTATCACTAATGAAGAGTGGTGGGAATATTTCTAGAGTAAATACTCTCCCAGTTCCATTTAAAATCCTGCAAGGTGTAGCACACCCAACCTCCAAGACAGGGGGTCTCCATAGGATGTGATATGTCATTTTTCTTCATATTTCTTGCACAAAGGGCAAGATTTAACCTTAACCTTTGTAAGTGGTAAGTAAGTTCTAGTTCACAACAAATTTCTCCCCCTGCTGCATTGATTTTTTATATAAATTTTGCTTTCAAGTTTTCCTGCTTTTAGTTACATTGGTCTGTGTTCCATCCATTTAAGTATTCATGAAGGACACACCTTTATGATCAGCTTTAGAAACAGCACCTCGGTAAGTGAACTGTGGCAACATAAACCATGTTAAAGGTGAATGTGGAGAGAAAAGAAGTCACTGCCTTCCCCATCTGTAGCATCTTTGTCCAAATTAGTCAGCTGAGGAATTAGAGAAGGATTAAAACTAGAATAATTTCATTCAGAAAGTCAATAAAAAGAATAAATTCAGATATTTTGTCTCTTATCTTTGAAATTAACAACTTGAATATTTACTTCACTATAGGATTGTCTTAATACAAAATAAATGTTCTTTTTTTCAATTTATTGATCTTGTTATCCTTTGTGTCTTTTTTTCTTTTATGACAAATTTGCAGATAATGATCCCATAATAAAGTGAAAAATCCCAATAGTTCATCATATCCAAAATATTCTATTTCATCATTTTTTTCTGTCCAAACTTTTTTCTGATTGTGACACCAAAGTGAAGTTTTTAGTAGTTAGTGATGAAGTAGAGGAATTGAAAATATTGACAGAAAATGCCAAAATAAACATCAGAAAGAGTTGAATAGTTGAATGTGACAGCCTTTGGTTTAATAGTTCCCTGCAGAAGAATTAATTAATGACAGGTGTTAAAAGTAATCCCAAAACTGCACAAGAGTTCTGCAGGTACAACCAATACAGCCCTTCTCCAGAGTTCCCAACAAATGCTGTTGTTTGCAGTAAGCAAAACACAAGTCAGCCGAGAAAAACTTAACCAAAACAAGCAAGGAGTTAATAGGATTTGTTAATTCACATTTCAGAAGAAAAATTAGAAATTTAGGATATTTTAAGCTGATAGATAAGGAAGGGAGAGGGGAAGGTAAGGTGGTGTGCTTCATAGCAGTGGAAGAATGAAATAAATACAAGCCACCAAGTAGTCCAGCCTGTGGAAAGCACCAAATACCAAAAACCAACCACCTGGATATGGCCCATGCAAAGCTGTGATTTTACACTGAGCAGTGTTTTTGGGGCAGAAAAAGGGCAGAGGGGGCTGAACTGGCCTGGGCAAGGGGCAGGAGAGAGCAAGGCAGCTTTGAAGCAGCTCTCCCCATCACCCTTATTCTGCTGGTTCTGGGCACCTGCACAGCCCTGACCTGCAACCAAACTGCTGGTCCCAGGCTGTGCAAATATCACTCACTCCCTGCAATTTCTAAAGGAAGCAGAAATGACCAGATATAATTGTCCACAATTCCTTCCTTGCTTTTCCAGTGGTGAGTCTGCAAGATTAGAGGTGATGTTCTGATCCAGGGCTGCTTCCCAGACTTTAAACATAATTTTCAAACTCTGTAGAAACATATCTTCTTCCTCTCTGAGTGGACCATGTTGCACTGCTGGTCATGTTGCTTGAGTGTGATATTTATTTCTGCTAAATTGTCACAACAAGAAATAAAAATCACTATCACTATTATTATCGTCTGATAAAAAAAATAATCAGCCCATAATATTAGAAAAGCCAGGTGCACCAGAATGTCCTGGATCACCAAACAGGGTCATCTTCCTTCTGTACTCACACACTAGAGGAGCTGCATGGCAGCACCCAGACATTACTTTGGCATTCTTTCTCTGGGAAAGGGGCACAGTGCAGTAACCACTAGGAAGACAGAGCTGAAGCTTTGCCCATGCAACCTTTGACAAGTATGATAGGGTTTTTATTTATATTTCATTTACTCCCTTTTTGAAAACCTAACCTTTAATTCCTCTGAGGGAATGTACCTACCTTCCTAATGATAACTTATTTGCATACGCAGTGCAGTGCAGGACATGGAAAGGCAGGCAGTTTTTCAGAGTAGACCATCATACCATAAATCAACCCACATTTAAAATATTTTTCAGCTACAGAATGAAAAATTACATTTATAAAAGCAGACTAAGGTTGGTTTACCATGTCTGAGGTCCTGTGAGTAGGTAAAGGTGATGGAGTGTTTTCAATTGCAAAAAGTTTTGCCTCCATTCTCATCCCCTAGTTTGTTTGTTTGGAAAGATTGGTGTGACTAGGGTGGTAATCTTCAGGCATTGATATCTAAATGACTACCTCATGTGATTTAAGCATGAGTGTTTCCACTGATTCATGGATACAATGGTTCTTCAGTGTCTTGGCCATGTAACTTGTGACTCTGTACACACAGCAGAGAATCTGAATAATATATCTTGTACATGTTTCAGTGTGCTGGATCATTTCCTAGAATCTGGCAAGACATTTCTTAGGTTACTGTATTATCTTGCTGTATCTAAGCCCACTCATAGGTTACCTGTTACTGTATGTGACAGCAAATGCAAATACTGAAAAGATAAAAGAACTTATATAAATATTTGCAAAGTTTTCTGAAAGTAATTCCAGGAGCTGCTAATTAATTTATAATGAATTCAACAGGAAGGAAGTAGAGTAAATGGAAAATAGCAGTCTGAGTATTGCAACTGTAATGACTATTTTCAATTTTTTTTTAACCAAATGATAAAGCATAAATTATAGACCTGCAGGCAGAACTGAAATAATCCATCCAGAAGGTGGCATTGCACAAGTCCTTAGGTGCTGAGAAGTTAATAAAAGTATTAGCTATTAGAGAAAGGTAGTCAAGAACAGCAACAAAACCAACCAACGAACCAACAAACAAAACCAACCAACAAAAACAGCAAAAAAGCCAAACCAGATCTAAACAAACCAGTTAGTGTTTAACCCTGAAAAAACCAAGCTAAAGGTGAACAAGAATAAAATTGACAGTCTATCTAAGAAAATCCTTTCATAGGCATGGTAATTTTGATGATCTAATGCAATGGGTGAAAGATGGTATAACTAAGAGTCAAGAGAGAGAAATCCAGCAGGAAGGTGAAGTTTTGCAGGAGGGAGACCCAAGGTACCAGCCTGATTTCATGGAGCTGGCTGTGCTGTAGGCCATAGGAAATGTCATTTTTGACAATGGAACCAGCAGAAACTTGGTGGTAGAACGGATTCCTGGAGATGATGGATGGAAGCACTTACAGATATATTTCCCACCGTTTCAGACTGCATGGTTCCCCACCTGTGTGTGCACATAGCACAGGGCCTAAACCCACACTTTGCATTTCTGCACCCTGTAATCTTAACAAAGTCAGACCAATACTGCACCAAGTGTGAGGTCCAGAGGCTGGATGAAGTCATGATTTGGCAACTTGAGGTATTCAACAAAGTATTGCAACAGTCAGTCCTTGGGAAGAAAACCTGATAAAACAATTACTTACACATTGAAGAAAAAGATCTGTTGGGAAAGGTTTTCTTAGGAAAAAGATGTCCTTTAGTACACAATCCCTTCTTTGAGTCAAATCTTGCCTCTCTTGATTTATTTAAAACATACATCTATGTCTTCAGAGGAGCCTTTAAACAGTCATGATTACAGTGTTACGTCAGGTCTAGAGACAAATATGACAGTCACACATTCTGTCAGTCAACATCTGATCTGAAGGATGAGGGGTCAAAATCTGGCTCTTGGCTCAGGCACAGGCTCTAAAACTAAAGGGTAGGGAGGGTTTGTCTGAGGGTAGGATCCCAAGAGCAGGATGGGGGACAGTTCTGCTGGAGCTGGTGGCTGAGGCCAGCTACCTTCCTCCCAGCTGGTGTCACCTGCACCATTCTGCAGTGACAGCCTCTGCTTGCTGGCATGGAGCAAGAGAAAGGTGTGCTAAATCAGAGTAAAAAAAACCTTTTTGCCTGTTTTTATTTCCCCTCGTGCTTCAAAAGCCCCACTTTCTCCTCCATCTTGGTCTAGTCTGCACCCCAAAGCACTAACAGATTGCTTTTCTGCATGTGTTTAACTATCCTTTCTCTTATTAAATAAAACCAAAAGCAGCTCGGAGTCCTCTTTTTTCTCTGTCCTTCATTTTGGTAGAAATGAGTAAGTAAAAATAACACTGAAAACATTTTTCCTTTCTTAGAGGGAAAACTGGAATGGTCCTGGTTTCCATACAGCTAAAAACATTCATTTTTTGAGAAACTGTACATCCTTTTTTATGTCAGTGTTCCCTGTAATGCTTCATCAATGCTCTGGAAGGCTGACACGCAACTGATCCAGAAGGAAGATAATTTGATTACGTTATGTAAACAGAAGAATAAATAAATTACTGTAATATATTACTTTTATAGCTGTATATGCTTTTTTGTCAGGAATTTCTTGGAACAGTTTGCTTAATGTTCACTAAAGCTGATTAAAATGTTGTAGGGATTTTTTGTAAAAAAAATATTTTAACTGAAAAATGAACGCTATTAAGCACTAATTTACCTGAACTTATCTGACTTCTTTGGCATATTTTAGTTTTGAGTAGAAAAAATATTGCCTGTTGTACCAAAACTTGTAATTTAAATCTTGAAGAATTTATTTTGGAGCTTTATACTAAATATTTGTTAAGTGCTCTGCAGTATTAAGGTGTAAAATAAAAGCCAACACAGAGCTTGCAAAAGTAAACCAATCTATTTGTCAAAGTTTTCAGATGGTGTTTTTGCAACCCGAGGACATAATTATTTTTTTTTACCCCTGTCTTATAAGGTGTTGCTGAGCCTTTTTGTTAAAACTGCTTTTGCCTGTAGATTCCACAAGAGGGTAGGAAATCCTTCCTCAATGTTTAGGCTGTGACAAAAAAGATTAAAAGAAAAAAATAAAATTTAACTATTCTGACCACAAGCAGGCACTGCAGATATATCTGCGAGTTCCTGAGCTGCAAATTGTTTGAGAATAAAAATATAGTACTTTTTTCAATAAAAAAGGGCTTTGAAGGGAAGTCTGAATGTTGCTCTTTGAGGCATTGCAAGAGGGAGTCTGAGTGTGGATTTCCTGGCTGGGTTCCTCTTAACCACATCTAGCTGTTCTGTGTGTTCAAACTGGGATGTTGAAAAGGAAAAGGATCATGGAAGTGCTCTCAGACTGTAGCCCTCGTCTGGATGTGGAAGCTTGAACTTCCTCCTGAAGCCAGAATTGCCTTTCCTCTGAGGGCAACATCAGCTCTTGATGGAATCAAGACATCCTAACCCTTATGGCTGATTCCCTGAGGAATAAGAACACCATCCAGATTTGATATAGACCAGAATTCATGCTAAAACAGCCCATGGTATAGTGTGGAAAAACAGATTACTGTATGAGTATGTGTTTCATGAAAAAACTCCCAAGCCCCCAACAAAAACCCCAAAACAAAACAAAAAAAGCAACAAAAACAATTAGGTTCTCCCGTGTACTAGCAGGTGTGGTCCACAGAGAAAAAAAATCCCTTTTATTCTGGTGTGCCAAACAGTGGAGTATTTTTTAGCAGAAAGTTTAGCACCAGCATCAAGCTTAACAGCAGGGAGTACAGCATGGAATGCCACAAAGTCATTTAGGAGCCAAATTACACCATCTGATGGATCTGCAAGAGCCCTTGGCCAGAAGAACTACTAAAGACCTACTGACAGGTTGAAAGTTGTTTAGCAAAACTAGCTAAGTAGATACTCATTTAACTTCCAAGGGCACGCATTGAACACGCAGAAGGACATGACACACTGAAATCTCACAGAGAGATATTCAGATATTGATTCCTGAATATGTGCTGTCATTGTAGGAGATGCAATGTATTGGGTTGACTCTAAATGATTTATGCTGTATGCTAATGAAGTAATTTAATCTTTACTTAAATGTTTCCAATTGCACTGTGTGTCACCAGATAGACATTTAATACTTAGAACAGCTTCCAGAAATACCTAAATGTGTACTTAGAGACTTAGACACTTGACATTAGTGTAGTCAGAGTAGATTTAAACTCTGCAAAATAGTTTTACAGTGGAAAATACTGCTGGCAGAAAATGTTAAGACACTTTAAAAGGAACTGTAGTTGTCTCTGAGATTAATGTTATATTTAATTTTTTGTTGTCCATTATTTGAGTCATGGTCTCACTGCTGGCAGGATATCAGGGACCATATATAATTTGTTAACTTTCAATAAAAACCCATCATGGAGCATTTTTAACACAAAGACAAATCTAATGGCATGTAAATTTCTCTGAAGAAGCCAGGTTGAGCTGCTTGCAAACAATACCTGGCACAGCTGGCTGCAACACCATCTCTGCTGCAGAGAGCTCACCTCTCCATGCCAGAGCTGACACATTGCAGGCTCTATGTATCACCCCCAAACACTGCATTTCACATGGCTCAGCTCCAGAAGGGGAACCAGAAAGCTCCTGGTGAAATCTCAGATGGTACCCTGGCCACTACGGTGTTGTGTGAAAGGTGTTTTATGCAAAGGTTGCCCTCTGCTTCTCCAGAGAGCTGGCCTCTAGGAACACACTGCTGCAGCAAAAACAGATTAAGATGAGTTTAAACAAACCTGAGGCAACAGCACAGGCTCTTAAAGTCAGAGCTATGCTGTGTTGGAGGTCCAGCTCTCCAGGACTGAGTCACTGCCTGCAAACAACCTGCTTCTCAGGTTCCTTGCTCTCTCCTAGCACTGCTCCAGCTGCCCTTGTGTTTAATCCAGGGGTCTCCCTGGGCATACACGGAGCAATGGTGTGGGGCAACATATTATCCACCTTCCAGGTGCTTAAACACTTTATTACATCCCGTCCTGCTCTGTTTCTCAGCTAGTGACAATTGTGCACAAAGAAAGTACTTGTGCCAACTTAAAGACCTCGAGAGTTTATGTTTCTATTGGGAAAGTTAAGAGCCTTACATAACCCTTCAGACAAGTCTGTGACCTTCCAGATCCTTCCTGTCTTAAGTGTTTCAGTGTTGGCAGGAAACTGGAACTCTCCAGATCCGAAATAGCACATGTTCATGTTATCAGAGATCCATTAAAAATTGTTCAGCAAACAAAACAAGCAGCCATCACTGGCATGGCATGCTAGTGCAGATGTAATAAGCCAAGCAGTGGTTAAATGTGGATGGCTTTTTGGTACTCACTCTTTAATAAGGGCAGAGTATACTCTTATGCGTAGTGCAGAAGGTAAATTAGAGGTACAATTCACAATAAAAACCTTGTCGTGGCTGCATTCAGTAAAGGAAACTCAGTTAACCTTATTTTAAACATGTAACTGATGTGAATGTTAACAGTGCCTCTTTCTGAATTCAGAGGGAGCTCAGCATGGCAAGGAGCTAAATTAGAGATTCCAGTCCAGTGTGAAGGTGTGATGAGCTGTCAGCGAGCATATTTGATAACATCTGGAGCCAGACATCCAAACAAAGACCAGACAAGTAAAGAGGTGAGTGCAAGCCGTGCTCTGATTCCTGAGTACTCCTTCCCGAGTGTGAAGCACGTGGAGGGTAAAGGGTGAAAACCTGATTCTATTGTTCTCAGGGGAAAAGATCAACTGCAAGCCAAAATTCTACTCCCATTCTATTTGCTTGGGCATAACAGGACATTTGCAAAAATACATTTGCTAATGCCCCCTTCATAAAAGGGTGACAAATTGTCTCTATGTGAACCTGGGATATGTTCAGTTTAGGGTTATTAAGAGTGAACCCTAAGAAAGACTAGCTGCATAAATACAAGATTAGGTGAAATACTGTGTTTATGGGCTGTGTGTAAATAATTCTGAAATTAAAGAGAAACAAACTAATGCATTAAGAGACTCTAGAAAGACTTATACTTCTGAATTACTACTGAAATACTTCTATCTATACTTCTGAAATACTACTATCAAGGCATTAAGAGTGAAAATAAGTGATAAATAAATATCATATGATTGAAGAAATATTAGATGAGATAATTCTACAGGACTGACTAATAAAATCCATATTGCACTCATACTGAAAAATGAATATTCAGTAATTCACTTTTTTGTCTTCTTTTCTAGAGCTACTCTTACTAGTAGAATCTATTACTGTGACTGATTTTCAGATAAAATTTTTATTGTACGAAAATTTTTATTGTACGATTAAACATTTTGCCTTTTAAGATATATTTAAGTGGTTTCCAAAACCATGGATAGAAAAACCCATATATTAATGGACTGCAGAAAGAATTTAGATATTCAAGACAGTTTAGAGAAACAAACAGATGTAAAGGAGTGGAAAAAATTAAAAATGGATCAATTAAGATTCGAAAAAAACAAAGAAACCAACATATTAACAAACCCAGCATAACAATACTCAAAGTCTTAACAGCTTTCCTATCTTAGAAAGCTCATGTTTCTAATTATTTTTTGAGAGCCTGTGTGCCAGGCCCAACTCTGATGTGTGCCTTTGGGAGACTGTAAAAATTTTAACTTAAATCACTATCATAATGCAAGCAGAAACAAATAAACCAACTGTAAACAAAAAAGCACCCCACAGTTTATTGAACACAATCAGGCACAAGCCTGAGCATTTAATCATCATTTCATAGCCCTCAATTCCAGAAGCATGAGCTTCTGAGAAAACCACACCAAAAGCAAAAGCAGCTGGCACTGACCAGCACATGGCTACAATTTGTTTTGTGGCCGTGGCAGTCATGGTGCTGGAGCAATGCAGATGATGACAGATTGCATAAAACTGATCCATGGCAATGGAACAAAGATGCAAAATGGAAGCTAAACTGAGCATCAGGTCAAAACTGTAATGAACCTTGCAGAATATAATCCCAAAAACCCAACAGTTCTCTACAGACCTCTTTATGCTGTAGGGCAAAATGGCGAAGCCCTGCAGGAAATCTGTGACAGCCACAGATAAGATGAGGAAATTGGTTGGAGAATTAAGCTGCTTGAAATATGAGAAGGAAATTATTATGGCCAGATTCCCAAAGATGGTGAAAATGAAGACTGCTGTTATGAATAGGTACATCATCCCTCGTACTCCTGCTGACCTAAAGTTCTCAGGACAGGATCTGTTTCCAAACTCAGAGCAATCAATCAAATCCTTTGAGATATTTGCAGAAATCTTAATCAATCCTTTTTTTAGACTTTTTTTTTTGGAAGTGCAGTTCCATCAGCAGATTTAATTTTCACACGTGTCTAAAATATTCCAAATCCTAACATGGGAATACAAGATAAAGTAAGTCAAGAGCATGAACTTTATTACTAAATGAAATGCAGTAATTCAGAGGAAAATTTTCTCTTGGCCTAAATAGGGACCAACTACAACCAATTATTCTTCTGAAACAGTACCTGAAATTTAGTAACTGGATGCTAATTTAAAATAATTGCAAATAATAGTTAAAATAAAGCAGTTGAAAGTTGAAAGAGTTAAGTTGAAAACTTAATTACCTCTTAAATTAACTAAGTTATATGATAATATACGTTTTAATTTATACCTGGAACATTTTGTAAAATATGGTTCCTGTATTTTGTATACATCATAATAATAGTAAATTTAAAGTGGTAGAGGAAAATCTGCATAAAAAAAGAAACCCCTCACGTCACTTCAGTCTGTAAATGCTACACAGGATTTACGTGTCTCTTAGAATATTGTTTTGTTTTTCCATAGGTGAAATGTTATGTATACTTCAACTTTCTTGAGATTTCTGTTAATGAGCTACTCACCCAGATGATCATCTTAAGGGTCAAAAATCCACTGCCAAACACCTATTTACCAAATTATTTATGCCACTAAACTCACCTGCTGTGCATCACAAAGTACCAGCAATGAACACATCTGATGGAAATTAGTTGTAAAATTGGTAAGATAAGCAATATTCTCTTCTGTCCCTACATATGCAGTTGTTTTCTATCATTATAACCCCACTGACTAAAAGGGTGTAGAGATAGGTTGAGGTTTATCTCCTGTAATAGACTGTGGTCCTGCTGCAGTAATTATAATCAACACATTAGTGAATAGTTTCAAGGGGCAAAAAATTCCTTTCATTTTTCTGGGGAGAACTGGACCAATTTCTTCCACCTCTTTTCCTGGTAACTTGTTTTGGACAAAGAGCAAATTTAGAAAGAGAAGCAGAAAGAAATACTCTTCTTCACAGCAGTTTAACCACTTAAAAGGAACATGGGAAGCAGCACAGACCACTGATCTTTTTTTCAATAGGTACCACCCTGGAAGGAAGAAAATACAGAAATTGTTCATCAAAAGATTAGAAATAGGTATGGGCAGCCAGTTTGATAGGCCAATCCTCCCTGTATCTCTTAATAATAACCTAAATAAATTCTTTAAATAGACATTTTTGTATTTGCTATTGTCCTGCAAAACTGCAATGTGGGTAACAGGCAGATCCCCTCCATAACCTGGCTCAGATTAATGAAAGATGGGGATTTATTTTTATTTTATGACATTGCATTTAATTCTCAATAGATTTTGAGCTAAACATATGTATGCAATTTAGAGGTTTACACCAACAGGACATAAAGGAAGCCAAATGTCTGTATTCACAACACCATTATTTTTGTTTGTTGTATTAAGTCCTTTACCTTCATGAATAGGGGAACTCTTTTGATGACTTAAGGTGGACATAAGTCATGTTGTGCCTCATTATTTCCATGTTGGGCTTATATACTTATTGAAGAGAACTGTTTGATTATTTTTACTAAATGCTTTTATTCCTCTGGGCTACCTTCAGTAAAAGAACAGCAGCAAAAGACAGGCTTTTGGGGAAGTTAAAACATCTGAAATCATCCACAGGGGAATAATGTGTTTTGCAAAAGGTAGCTATCTGGGAAGTGTTTTACACTGAATTAAATTAATTAAATGTGTTGATAAGGAATTTGACAATACCCTTTGCACTTTATTTGCATTTATGGTACTTTGAGCTTGCAGTAAGGTATATTCTGCTCCAGTGGACCTAATGACATGAGGCATTGTTCTTAAGCTTTCTTAATTTATCCATGCCTTGGGTTCAAATAGAGTACCTGTGGCCTCATTAACACATCACTTTTGCACATCACCCTCACACTGAGAAACAGCTTTGCACTGCCTGTGATTAGAGCTAATGAGAGAAAGTAACCTGAGACTTCATTACAGTCGCTAGGCTAGAGAAGGCTCTGTGTAAATAGAAGGCAAGGAGGCTCTTTGGGAAAGAAAACACGTTATTTAGGTAATAAGACACCAGAGGAAAAATTAATCCTGAAACTTCCCGAGTTGGGCTGTGCACAAAACTGGCTTATATTTTAGTTTATTAAGAATAAGGAGAATGGCCCTCTGGGTGTAGGTGAAGGTCACCAGCAACCTGTGTGTGGAAACTCCTTCTTAATTCTGCAGAGAATAAATATTGGTACCACCTTGGCTCGACTGGTTTTCCCAGAAAATTGTTGATCTGTACACTGAATTTTTTTTACTATTTCTATTTACACTAAATAGATTATGGCGATCTCATGTAGCCACAATGTTTGGATGCCATCTGTACTGGTTTTGGATTGGATAGGGTTAATTTTGATTACAGTAGTTTGTGTTATTTTTTGGATTTTTGTGTTATTGTGTTATTTTAGTTTGTGTTATTTTTTGGATTCGTGATGAAAACATTCGTGATGATTCATATTGATAAGACACACACAAGCCCCATTTAAGCTAAGACTGAGCAGTGCTTACACACTATTAAAGCCTTCTCTTTGAGTAGCCTGGGGGTGCACAAGAGTTTGGGAGGGTGCATCTGACCCCAGCTGACCAGAGAGATACTCCACACCACAGGATGTTGTGCTCAGCAGTAAAAACCTCAGAAGGAGGAACTGGGGTCGTGGGAGTTGCAGTGTTTGTTTCCCCAAGTAACTGCTACATGTGGTGGAGTCCTGCTTTCCTCGAAAGGGCCGAAGATCTGCTTTGCAGATGGGAAGTAGAGATGAATTATTTAATTTGCTTTATTTGCATGCATGGCTTTTGCCCTATCTATTAGAATGTCTTTATTCACAATTTTTGTAACTTCAGGAGTGTGACTCCGGTTTCTATGGGTTTATTAACCTGCAGTAGGGTCTAGGCACTCTCTGCAGGGACATGCCCTATTTGAAGTACAGTCTGTCCTGCGAGAAATTTGGGATCCTACTCATTTACAAACTCCTCCTGCAACCAGAAAACTATGCCTGAGAGATGCCAGAACAAGTTATGAAAAGAAAATTACCAACTGTAAACTGTGGTAGAGCTGGAATTCTCTGGAAGCACGGTAATGTTTCCAGATCTTCAGGGAGATAGACAGGGATATAAGGAATGAGGGAAAAGAAAGAATTTCAATGACTCCCTGAAGGGACTACGTTAATATGTGCTGATCTTAGTATATATACTTTAAAATGCCTTTGAGGGGCACCATTTGTCATAGAGGATCTATCTTTCCTTCAATCTAAAATACAACCAGATGAAAGTGCTGCTGTCACCTGGCAGCACTTCTGAAATCGTTACTTCAAGTGGGATCAAAGTGTCTAAGTGATCACGCATTTTATTTCAGAAAGTAAGACTGAGTGCGAGAATATTAACTACATCAGGGCCAGACTCACTGGAGTATGTATCACATTACGTATCAGAAAGTGAATTTTTAAAATTTTATCTTGCTTCACTTTTGTGAGATTAAATATTAAAGTAGCCATATTGTCATTAGCAAGGATACACAGCAGAAGTGATGATGTGTATGTTTCATTGTTCCTTTTCATGACAGTTTTAGGAGTGAATACTTTGCAAGATGGTAATGAAACAGTAAAAGAGACAGTTTCAGATACTGATACTTTGCCCTGCTGGAATGTATCATCATTCACCTTTTAAGCTTTTTGGCATAGAGTGTTTCAGTGCTCTACAAAGTACAGAAAGCAAAGACAAGATACACTTATGATGCACTTTCACAAGCAAAACTCTGTACTTCAGTACAGAGTCATCAATTTCTTTCCATGTTTCTTGTGAGATAGTAATAATTTCCTGCCCACTCCCAGTACTGCTCTTTCGTAATACAGCTGAGTTCAGCCACAGGATTTCTCCACAATTCTCCATTTGCTTTCCTCGAAATCTGTCGCAGCATTGCCATAAGAAAAAATAACAAAATGTCCAAGCTAAAAAAAAGTTCTCTAAGATGCAAAGTAGCAAATAATGTTTTACATCTAAACATTCATTAGGTAGTCGATTTTCTGGCATTCTCAGGTGCAATGCAGCTTTTTTGCAATTGCTTTTCACTTCATATTTTTTCTTGTCTTTGATCTCATTAAACATGCTTTTGATCTCTTTGAAAAGCAAAGCCTTTAAGTGGCAAACTCCTAAGTGTCAATACTAGTTGAAATGGAAACAGAAAGAGCAGCACAACTTTTCCCTGCCTCGCCTTCCCTCCATGGAGTGTGCTCGTATGGCTGATTATTGGCCTGTTTTGAGCTCTGCACACATATGGAAGGGGAAGGACAAAACTTTGAGATCTTTGGGTTATTAGTCAAAGATGACAAGTAATTCAAATGAAAAGGTTTTTCTGCTCTTTCTAGAGAAGAACACAAACACAAATATTGTAATATAGACACACCTTTTAAAATAAATCTGTTGTGGCAGAATAGTTTTTTAATTATGAAGATCAGGGATATAAACTGCTGTAAGTTTTTTAAATGAAAGACTTTCTCTTCTGTGCATTGCAAATAAATAGATAAAATCAAAACACCACATACAAAACCCAATCTGGAATGAAAGAATATGCAAAGCACAATGGTTGTTTATCTGCTGGAACTACATTTGGTAAGCAGGCAAACAAATAGGTGTTTCCTTCCTTCACAACTCGGACATCTGTGAGTTCAGCCTCCAGGCAAAAGCTCAGAGCCATGAATCCAACCGTTTAAAACATTTTAGTCTGAAAACAAATGAGTTCTGGAAGAGTCCTGTTGAAAAACTTTTCCAAACAGTATAATCTTCAATGCCCTGCGAAACCACATGTAAAAAAATGCATAAACAATTGGGTTAAGTGTAGAATTTAAATAGCCAAACCAAACCAAAGCATCAATGAGAACAGGAGGTATCACATAATTCATAAATGGATTGGTAGCTGTAAAGAAGAAGAATGGAGTCCAGCAGATGAGAAATACTCCCATTATTATGCCTAATGTCTTAGCAGCTTTCCTTTCTCTGCAGAATGAAATGTGGTTCTTCATTTCAAATTGCATCTTTTTTTTGCTAATTGCATTGATGGATCTTGCCTGCTTCTTGGCTACAGAGTATATTTTCCTATAGATGTACAGCATAACAAATCCAGGAATGTAAAAGGACACTACAGATGCCACAATACCTGAAGTTTCACTAAAGATGAGAAAGCATCCTCCTGCACAATGGACATGATTATAAACCTTTTCTGCCCCTCTCAAGTTTAGGTCTAGAAAGATCATCCCAAAAGCAAAAGCAGCCGGGATCATCCAGCTTATCAGCACCATGACCACGATGACAAAAGTATTTATCTTTGATTTGTATCTTAGAGGGTCACACACGGCATAGTAACGGTCAACGGATATGAAGGAAAGATGGAAGATGGAAGCTGTGCTCAGCATAATGTCCGTGCTCGTGTGTATCTTGCAGAAGAACTCCCCGAAATACCAGCAGTGCTCAACAGAGCGCACCATACTGCAAGGCATGATGAAGAATCCCAGCAGGAAATCTACAGTAGCCATTGAAAGTATCAGGAAATTCGTAGGCGTGTGGAGCTGCTTGAAATGTGATATTGAGATGATAACTGTCAAATTTCCAACCACCGTGGCCAGAATAATGCAAACCATGAAGATGTACATGGAAATGCGGACACTGTTTGACCAGCTGCTCCTTATGCAAGAGCCATTTACGGATTCACAGCACAATTGCATCCTTACTGGAGTCTCAAATCCACACAGGTATGCAGCACAGGTACTGTTTTTCCTAATACTGAGGTACATTTACAACTGGTTTTCCATTTTCTAGATGAGAAGAGCTGCAGAGAGGAAAATAAAAGGGCACTGTAAACACCTTCATTCAGTTGGATGTGTAGGAGATTCGCATTTAATTATTTATGAAGGATGAAACAATTTTGTAATTACATTTAGCAGAATGACACTTTTATCATCTGACTTCCCTAGAAATGGGAGTCTCCTTTGATGAAATAAAATGAATAATGGGGCATCCTCACACCAGGACAGCAGTGACTCTTAGAGGCCTGTGCTGGGCAATGCCTTGTCCAGTGGGCAGATAAGAAGCCCTTTTCAATATTTCCTGTTTCTGCTTTCAGTCCTGGTCTTAATCAATATAGGCCAGAATCCTGTATCTCTCACTTTGCTCTTGAAAATCAGTAATTTTAAATTCTGAGCTCCCTCAATTTAATTTTTTGATATGGAAGTGTAAACCAGAAGGCTAAAGCTGAGGAGTCCATGCTTGACCTCTCCTCCAGCCCTGTCCTGAAAATGATGAATGAACAGATCCAGTTTTACTGGAAAATCCTTGCAGACTCTAGCTGTAAATAGAGATGTAAGGAAAAGATCTAAGAAGAGAAAAAAAATTTCTGCCCTTTTGCTGACAAAATAAAATGGAAAAATCTGACTAATCTCAAACATTATGTGCTGTATAAGCAAATGTTTTTTTCTGTGGAGCTCTAGTTCTTTTCAGTGCTAGTAGTTTAGCATTGCTATGAGTATTGATTATATTAATTTGCTTTTAGCTCACACACAAACATAGAGAGAAATGGTTTCAGAACACAGGTTTAGTTTGCATCTCAGAACACAAAAATCACTGTCCTCTTGTGTAGGAAGTAGCATGTCCCTCTTTTTATGAAAACTTCTAATGAAAGCAAGCAATGGCAAGCAATATTTATTTTTGAAAAATCTGTTTTTCTTTTGAAAAACAGAAAGATAGTGTTACTGTGAAAAAAAAGAACATTTGCATATGCTATTCAGTAGCACTGTCATTAAGGTTGACAGAAAAATATTGACATGGCAATTCAGCCAGTACTGATTTAAGCCATTTGCTTTGGGATTTAGTTGCCTCTGGTTATTCTGGATAGAACACAATTAAAAAAAAAAAATTCTTTCCCATATTAAACCAAATGTTATTACAAACACACCATGGCACTGGAAACTAAATGAACATAGATGATAAACTGCAGCTTGCAAAACCCCGACAGCTACAACAACACCCTGTGTTACACAGAGGGATTTTGCAAACAGGGCTAGGCAGTGGCACCCGAGTGCCAGGGACAGGGTGCACCCAAAGGCACTCTCAGCAGTAAGGGACATATGGAGTCTATTTATGTACTGGTTTTTGCTTCCTTTTTTTTTTCTGCCTACTAATATTTAACACCATCTCTGCTCTTTTTCACCGCATCTTAATTATCACTTCATATATCTTTTACTTCCACTTTTGTCAGTCTCTTCGTGTTTCTTTTCCTGTCTGTCATTCCTTCTTTCAGCACATTTACACCTAAGGCAGAGAAAGCACAGCCAGATGAATATTTATTAACTCAAATTTCCAGTTTTCACAGTAGAAAGAATTAAACACCAATTTAACTGTGCATACTGGGCATCATGATAAAGGTTTTAAGCCCACTCAGGCTGTAAATGTGTGACACAGATTTTGAACTTCATTTGTTCTGTATAAAAGTATAAATAAATTAAACAATTATGGTAAAACAGTCTATGAAGCCAATCAAAAAGAATTAACATTCTATTTCTAGTTTTCCTTAAGATTTAAAAGATTAATAACTTCTCTATTTTTTTTTGATAGATAAACTGTTTAGCCAAAAGAAATGTGATCTCCCCTGAAAACAGGTTTTCTTAAAAAATTCAAGATTTTTTTTTTTTTGTAAGGAAAGAAAATAGAAAGTCCAACCAAAGGGTGAAGCAAACTGAGATCAAGTGTGTGGCATTACATTACATGGAAATGAAATATATCAAAACACATGTGGCAAACTGTCCAAGTGAGCTGAACTCTGAAGAAGTTTTCAAGAAGAAAGCAGAACAGTTCCATTCCATAAATAATTACAAAGGTTAAAAGGTAATAAAAAGGAAACATGAAGATGCATACTCTTAAAAACCTGATCTCCTACCTTTGTCCCTTCATGCTGGGTAGAAGCCTGCTCTTGACACTCATTTGTTTTCTGCTGGTTGAGTGGCACTTCTTCCTTTTAAAGACCATCTCAAAAAGCAGCTGAACCTCTTTGCCACAATTACCAGTTCTGGGTAAAAACAAATTTTGAGAGAACAGGCTTTTAGTCCACAGTTGGAGCAGGGTCCAGAGACCCCCATGTGTTGCTGGGGGATGTTGGTGTGCTGAACAGCATTCTCAGCTCTTTGGTTCAGTAGCAGCTGTCGATGCGAATATCAGCTCACACTACCTTGTCACCACGTAGAGAATGAAATCATTGCTGTAGCACTCATACTTGTTTAATGGGCCTTATTTATAGGCAAATTGAATTCATTTGAAGTATGTTTACTTGTTTGATTAAATGTTATAGTCATATTGTGAGCAGCCCAGTGTTATCTAAGCAAAGAACAAAAGACACCGTGTAGTCTACCTCCTGTAAGCTTTCAAAATATAGTAAAATACATAAGTATAGGTTGGTTACAGCAGCATGTGTGATTTCCTTGGAAAGATGTATTGTGAACAGGGTGACACAATGTGTATTTACTAGCCTAGTTATGATTACTGAACAAACAGATTTAATCTAACAGCCTTACCAGTTAACAGCTATTTGCAAGATATGGCTACTGAAAAAGTGTTTTAAGTAAACACCTATTATTGCCTGTACCAGAGTCACAGATGAAGAGGATCAATTTTTTACTCCACAGAACACCGTGCAGCCTTTTAAAACAGTGATACTGCTGAATGTAAAAGACTTGTTGTGGCCACCATCAGCTAAAGCCCAGTTAAGCTGGGTGCCTCAGGAGCATGTGCAACAAGGTGGGTTAAGATGCTACTTCTTGCAAACTGTTTTGATGACCTGGGTTAGCTACTTTTTTATGTTTTATGAACAAAAAAGCAAATGAATGCATACAACTCAGTTCTTTTATTTTTCTTGAGGTTATACTCATAGACAGACTGGGGTCTGTATTGGACTACGAGGTTCTCCTTGCTAAAGCAAGAGAGTTTGATGACTAAAAAATGTGCAGAAACAATGATCAGGCTGAGTGAGAAACCACGGGAGAGAGTTGAGAGGATATATTTGAGTTGAGAGGAGTCAGGTTCGATAGCTCAGAGTTGGGGAAACGTGAAAAAGATACATTATTTAGGTACCCAAACACTGGTCTGTGAAAAAGGCCTTCACCCTTCTGAGCTGTTGTGTTCTTTCTTGGAGCCAGGCACTTCTCTTTGAGGAGTGGTTTAATCCTTGGTAATTACCATCTTGACACATACACATTTTATGTGAAGTTAAAATTTAGGGGAACAGGCCCATGTTACTTTACGCTGTACAAATTGTTATAAAGAAGTCTGGCAGCCAGCTCATTATGGGCACTCAGTCCAAGGCCATCCATGCCTGCACACACTGCTCTCCCACCACGCTCCATGCTCTCTCCCTCGAGTATCACAGCGACCAAAACTGAAGGAGATGATCTGGAAAGGCAGCTCTGTTTCAAGTGTCTGTTCCAGAGGCAGCTCCCTGGCAGCAACCTGCAAACCTCTGGGGGAACTGCTGGGTCTGGAGAGCCTTCCCCTGCCCTGAGCAGGTCTGGCTGCTGCAGAGGGGCAAGCAGCAGCCAGCTATGGAGTGTGGGTTTTGCTTTGCCTCCTCTTGTGCCCAGGCTGTGTATCAGGTCAGGGAGTGTTTCCCTCCAGCTCCTGGCTTGCAGTGAAATTGTACTGCAAGACACATTTGCATCAGAAAGGAGTGAACCACTCCTTTCTAGGTCTGGGGGAAGCTGTGAGCTTGGGGAGGGTGGTATTTAATGGTATGTTGGCTGAAATGAAAGCAAAGCAGGAGGTTTTCAGATATCAAGATAATTATGCAATTAAGCAGGCCAAACTGTCAACTAATTTAGAGCAAGAAGGAACACTTTGGTAACAAGCTTTCACTCTGTTGGTGCAGACACTTCAAACAGGCATTTTCTGGTGCCTTAATGCTGACATGGATCACAAAAATATTCTCAGACTTGCTGCTTAAAATATCAAAGATAAATATGTCAAACTCTCTTTTTGTGAGAACTCAAAACACTTACAAATTGTCAGTGTTTAACAGTCCTTTGAGTCTGTAGTATAGTAAAGAAGTTACACATCAAAATTCAAATTAAAAACTTTTCTACAAAATTGCTGCTGCAGCTTTTTTTCTGAAAAAAAAAATCTTTCTGCATGAAGTAGCTTTCAGAGTTTTGGAAAACCAAGAAAGAGAGATGTCACAATGTCTACAGTACTTTGGGTCACCTACTCTCTGTGTTTGTCTTTAAAACATAAAATAAATAAAATGGAAAACAGCACAGAAGGGAATGTAAATAGCACTTTTGTCAGACATGAAACTTAATTGAAAGCTGTTGAAAGGTTATCACGTGTTTCTTACACAAAACTGGGACACTGGACATGGGGAGGAACACAAAAGCATGTTCTCTTGAAAATGAGAACTGTCAGGACAGCACTGATTTCTACTGTGGTTCTTTTAGCTTGCATTTCTGTGGGTACAGTTAGGTCATTCAGCAGAATGGTTCTCATTTTCACACAGTTCATTTATAAAACTGTTTCTCTGTGAGAGGAACCTTGGATTTATAAATACTGGTGACGGTATGATGACGCTATGACTGGAGGGAAATTTTAAAAGTGTGTAACTCCTTTCATCATTTATGCAGCTCTCAGGAAAAAAAAAAAGGCAGCACAACATTAAAAAAAAAATCTTCCTAAGTTTCCATTCATATGTTTAAAATCTAGGGAGAAATGGCCAAATTCCCAATAAGCTATTAGTATAAAATAATTATTTCTTTGTAGGAGTTAAACAAGAAGATCTGGCAACTACTAATGTGAATGCTATTTCTGCAAATATGGTGCAATTCCACCGAAGACAGTCTGAAATCAGCCCAGAGTTTTGCTGGAGGAATTTAGAGAATAGATGAGATCATTTAGCTCTAGATCTTTTCCCATGGTTTCTATTCCTAGTTTCCAGTGGAAACATCACTTCTCCTTGCCAAGTAAAACCAGCTGTTTATACAGAGTAAGGCAATGTTTGTGCTTTTTATGTAAGTATAGTGCTTGGGATAAGAATTATAAATCCAAACTCCAATGTAAGTGCAAATCTCTGAAATGCACAGAGTAAGAGATTCCAAGAAAGTAATGTTTTAACAGCAAAGCAAAACATATCCATCCAAAGCCAAGAAACTCTCTCTGCACAGGGTGGGGAGATTCTACCTATTTGGTAGCCTTTCTGAGTAGAGCCATAACATGGTCCATTGCCTTCACTCAGTAGCAAAAGCTTCTCTCAGGGCTCTGGAGGGCAGGAATAGCCCCTTGCCTCTCTCTCCGGCAGGGTGAGGGAATCCTTGCAGCTGCTGCACAGAGCAGAGGCACAGGCAGTACAGGCCAGGACCCTTGTGCCTTTCCAGTGCTTGTCTGCACCCAGCAATCCAACAGAATTAATTTAGGACTGTGACTGCTTTGTTGATATTTGCTGGCATCTGATCAATACCTCCAAAAAGAAGGCAAACACAGAGGAGGGAAGCACAGAGCAGTAAAAAGGTATGATCCCATTCTGCATCCTTATGGCCATCTAATAATTTCACAGAAAGGAAAGAGCCTTACTCTGAATTCATAGCTGTGGGTGAAAAGAGTTTTTCCCCCTAGTTATGTTTCTCTTTCAGCTATTGGAAATGAATGGCTTTTAAAATCATACTTTAAATAATACTTACTCTGTTGGTGATATTGCTGTTCACTGAAGAAGGAGCTGTGCAGAATAACAACTATTATCTTCAGTGCTAACCATAGCACTTTTCATCTTTGAAAGAAAATAATATCCCAGACTAGCAATATTAGCAGCTCACCGTGTTCTGGAGTGCATGACTCAGAGATGGTGCAGCACAGGAGTCATTTCCTCACCACGAACCGGCGCAGGCTGCAGAGACAGCGCGGCACTGACTCATCCCACGCCAATCCTCCCAGCTAAGTGGCTGCATGCTTGGTCTGACTGGTTTACAGCTTGCCGGGAAAATCTCATCAACAGGATGACGTAAATCTTAAATATCCAGAAAAGGTAAACATGTAATACATCTATTCTGACACAAGCCACTAGCATATGCATAGATCAATCAATTTGAAGTCAGCTAAAGCCAGGCTTCTTTCATGAAAAGAAGCATGCAAATGGAAGGAAATGTTTATTCCAAGATAGAGATGGAGCTAATAGCACTGAACTGTTTTTAAGATTGTCTGATATTTCACTTCCTCCTTTTGGTTTTGTGTAACCTTGACAAATTTTAACACTTTCAGTTATCTTTAAAAATTTTATTTGGATATTTACTGAAAACTTTAAGCACAGTACTTTGACAGTGTCTGAGAACAAGACTGATTAAAAGGTATTGTTTCCTTCTAATGAAAATTTTTTCTAGCCTTTTATTTATGATGCTCTGGTGTTTGTATGAAATGCTTTTTAGCAGGGTCTGAAGAGTTGTTGCTTTTGAGACTTAAATACTTTTACCATACCAGATAACTATACCTGCAGCCCATTGACAGCATCTATCATCTTCAAACAATACTTTTAGTATTGCTGTGGAATCCAAGAAGGAGCATCCTTCCAGAAAAAAAATAATCCCACAGAAGAGAACTGACCCACTTTGGTCACCTTGTGTGTGTAAATTTGTGGGCTCTCCATTGGTAAAGACTCAGGCCAGTCAGCTCCTGCTCCTCAGAGGTTTCTCTGAGCCCTTAGCAGAACCTGTGGGCCTCAGGCTGCAACTTCTCCCTTGGATATTTGGGGTTAGGATAAGCTTGGGAATTAGGAAAGTATGGCACTGGTGGCACAATGGGATGTAAGGCTAAACAAGAAGGATAACTCCTGGTGAAATCAAAGCCTTGAAATGTCACATTCTGGTCTGGAAGTGTGACTACTCTACTGGAAGCCACTAAGAGCTAAAATTGCTAATGAAGGCTTGTATGTCAATAAACACCATCCTGTAGCTTCCTTTTTCATGGACTATTCTCTGTTCCTTTCACAAATGCTGTATTTTTTCCATAAACATTGAATCTGACAATTTCTAGTAGTCCATTTGCAAGCCCAACAGGTTGCAGATGACAGTGCTACTGCACTGTAGGGCATTTTTAAGAGGGCAACCTGCCAGGGCCATCTTTTGCTTCTGCAGCTGTTTCCTGCTGCAGAAAGCAGCAATGCTGTACATGAAAATCAGTGGCATCATGGCACTGCAGAAACAGCAACATAATTAGTCCAGAAATTACAGTGTCAGAGGCTGCACCCTTTCTTGCTGACCCTCTGCTGCTCAGTCTCAGGAAGATACACCTGAGGAGACCATTTTTTCACCAGAAAACCTTCATTTATCTTGTCAGTAGGTGCTGTATATCAATTGAATATCGGGTCACTGAAGAAGAGATAAGGGTGCACTGAAGTCGATTTGAATTTGATTTATGACTTGCTATCAAGTTCTCACTGACTAGCCAGCTCATGTCCAATATCCATGACACTGAGAGGGAACAGATGGCAACAGGATGTTCAGCTGTTTAAATGTCCCTATACTGCCTTGCATAACTTTTATTCATGCAGGTGAGGACAGGTGAAGAGAAAGCATCTCTTTCTTCTCCTCCCTCTCTTTTTTACCCCCTCTAGTCCAATTCTGTTCTTATCTGCAATTATTATCACTTCTCCTTTCCACTTGCAAATGTATTTTAATCATCAAGGTCTAATGATGAGCCTTGACAAATCATGGATGAATACAGGTCACATCCTTGGTGACAGAAGGGACAACGATATATAAGAAAAGGCTCAGCAGAAAACAACTGGCTTTAAAAGACTCCCTTGGCAAAATACAGGAGTGGTTACATTAAGTGTTACATAACCCTCAAGTATAAGAAGTTTCTGGTTTTGATTAGTCTAATGCTGAATTTGGAAAAATTCCTGCAAGCAGAGGTTAATGTTAATGTGAATAAACAACTAAAAGGCCTAGTGTAACATTAAAGATAGTCTCAGAAACTCTTCAACAAAATAAATATTTAAGCCTGGTGTTGGGTAATGATGATTGATCAAACTTAAGCTTTTATATATACACAATCATTACACATACAGCCCTCTGATACCCTTGAGGTACGGCTAATTGACATCAGTTATGAAAAGATCGCACATATTTTTTTACCCACACCTCCAAAAGCTTTCTGTCTTTCAGCCTAACTACCAGGAAGTATTTCATTATCTATTAATGGCCGTGTTTTCAGTTTGCTCTTCCCTCCTGTATCTTGATGCCAGATATATTTGTTTTCATCTTATGCAAGAATAATTCTTCTTTTAAAAACATGTTTCCATGAATGAATTCCAATATATTTTCACCATTCGTTTTTGGTAGCTATTGCAGCCAACTTGGCATAAGAACATCTCTGAGAAAATTGGAGAAGACAACTACTAACCAGGAAGAGGATGGGAGGAAAATAAAGGTTTGTACATTCTTCGATCAATTTTTGTACACTTTGTCAGCTGGGTGACAAACTAAGGTACTGGGGATTTTTGTCAGGATGGGAGCTATATCTGTCACTATCTCTGAACTCTTCGGGGCAGAGTTGATGATTTCCAGCTACAACTAAACCCAGTCAAGTGGTGTGAGACCCTCCATGCAGAGGGACTGAAAAATCCCACAGATTATGACTGTGTGAGTTCAAAGCTGAATGTAAAACAGTTCTGTTCCTGATGATGCACAATCAGTAGATGCGAACTGATGTAACCACCACTCATTTTAGTGGTAGCATAGCAAATTCACCTACCTCCATTTGATGTTATTGGACTTCCATGAAAAGAGCATTAAGGCAAGATTTCTGGCTCCTAGTGGAGAAAAAAATGAAAGAAAGGGAGAGCTTTAGGTATTATATAGCAGCACTTAGCCAGCACAGGAATAAATGCTATATGAAAAGCCTAGAAAGGCCTCTAAAAGGATGGGAGGGTGTATCCTAAAGAGTCTGTAAGTAACATGGCAAATGACATCAGCCTAGAGTTCATTGTATTTTTTTGTTCAACTTAATGGAAACTGTCTGTATTATATTTTATCTATGAATTTCATACATGTTGCAGAATAAAGTTTAGATTTTTCCAAACTCATCCATAAGTTTGACAAGAAAAACTTGCGTAAAAAAAACCCCAGTATATTTTCCTTGGAGAAACCCAAAACTAGAACTGAATTGTCCTTTTTTAGTGTACAAAACCCAATCTCAGATGTCTGGAAAACACAGTGAGGTGAATTGCAGATTAGAAAAAATGTCACCTTAATGTGTTCATGTATTTGACTTTGATAAGTACAAGTGTGTCTCATACTCCTGACACTCATTTAGAAGTTAAGGTTCAAAATTGCTGCTACAAAAGTCATCCTTTGATCATGAGGACTATCTTGAAGGTATTCAAATTATATTTTTAGATTTATTTTGCAGTAAATAAACTGGGCAACCCACTGTATGCAGATATTTATTCTCCCTTTTTTCTGAAAAGGGATTTCCTCAAGATTGATTAGATGTTTGATATTAAAATCTATCCCTGCTTTGCATACTCCTTGCTGCTGCTCTTGCATCCTGACACTACCACAGCTCCCAGATTATGAGTTCACCAAAATTAACTTTTAACATTAGAAGCAGCAAATGAAGATGCATAGACGAAGTTAAAATTAGCAGTTACAATGAATTTCTTATATTGTACATATTCATAGTCGAAATTCCCTGCTGCCATGAGAATACTTGATCAGGCAATAGATTATTTCCCTTGCAACTTTACAGTAATGAGTGGCTACAAGAAATATTTTAATACTTTCACGGCTGCTAATCCTTTTTTTTTTCCAGAGTGAAAGAGAAAATAACATAGTGTTGGCAGTATGCAAAGTTTCTGTTTCACCAACCAACTGTGTCTGAATCACAGATAGACACCACTAGACAATCTCGTCATGCTCATCTGTGGCTTCAGTAGGAGATGTCATTCGTATGCAGGTAAAAAGGTTAACTTTTAGAGGGTGTACTAGAATTACTTCTCTGTTGGGCTCCATGACATCTCATGCTCAATCCATCACGAGCCATGGAGAAGCACTCCTGTATTAGCTGTGATAAGCCTTATAAAAACTTCTGTTGTCTTTATGGACCTAAGCAAGTTATTTCTCTTTGTCAGCTTTGCTGCCCTGATGGGGGACAGTGGCATAGCAAACACTGTCTGGATGGAGTGGGGTTATAATTCAATTGTTGGTTTAATAGAAATTCTGCAATTCAAACTCAGGTCATTGTCATTCTGCTGCTCACTATACTTGCACTGATTCAATGTACCCAGGAAGGCTGTCCCATAGTGTCGGTAATTCACCCATGCTAACATGAGTTGTTCAGAAATATTTAATTACTTGGTCTAAAAGTTGCACAATCTCTGATTGTACCTCACTGTACCACATTATTTAATACATAACTTGAGGTCATAATGACTTAAATATATGTTCAAGGACATGGTTGAAGGGTCCTTCTCTCTTTAAAATCCCCAGATTATTAAGATTTTGTTTCTCTATTTTTTCTCAAGGCCTCCTTACTTTAACTCAATATGTAAAATAAAGTACATTAGATTTTACTCAAAATTTTCCCCAAAATTGTTACCAGTTTTACTTAAGTTAGCTGCAAGGTTTGGATCATATTTTTTTAAACTGAGTATTTATCTACCTACATCTGAAGTCTTGCATCAATAAAATCTATTAAGAACTTGTTTTTCTTTCTGTGTGGTCAGAAACACTGTGGACAGGTGGGTCTTGTTTGCTTTGGCCAGCATCAAGGTGTAAGGAAGAAATATTGATGTATTAAGAGCACGATTGTTTGGCTCAGAGAAGGATGGGGCTCATTAAGATAACATCTGTAGGAGCTTTTGGGGTGGGTTCATTGACGTGGATTACTTATAAATTAATTTGACTTTTCTACCTAGGCACGTCTGTCCCAGAGTCAGTAAATATTGCTGTTAAAGATAAATGCAATTTGTTGAATCGGGCATTTGTTACCTCTCTGCTTCTCTATTCTGAGTTTTTCTATAATTTGCATAATTTGAAATGTCATTTCATGACAAAACCTCACATTTCCTTAAGTGGAACTTTGTCTAGTCACTTGTGACCACACATCACTGAGGTGAAGGTCTGGTTGGTGTTTTGCAATCTCTTCAGAGAATCGTCTCTCAAGAGCAGGGGTTGTGGTTCTTGTGTATTGAAATGATGGAGCTATTCTGAATCTGGTGCAACAGTTCATGCAACTCCATCCTCTGCTTCTCTAAATTATTGCTTTTTCATCAGAAATGGGAAATGGCTAAATAAACTCCTCAGTGCGCCATTGTATGGCACCCTTGGAACCCTCTCAGGGAGAGGAATGTTGTGCAGCACATCTCAAAAACTGCAGGTCAGCCGTTCTTCAAACTTACTTTTAGTGTAATTTTCAGAGAATCCCGAACATCTGCACCCCTAATGGATAAGATATGAGAGTCCTTTCTTGAAATCCTACATTTAACTAGCAATATGAGTAAAATCCTACCCATGTGCGGCTCTGACAACCCAAGATAGTCAGCTCTGTGTGTACCTGGGAAGCACCCAGAACTTCAGAAATGCCAGCAAGAAATACATGAGAGATATTTGTGTTCAGTTGTGAGGTGCTGAATAAGGCACCAGTAAGCATGACTTCAAATCCCTCCCTGGTTTGAGTAACTGCTCCCGAGTGGTACAGTTTCTCCACTGAGTTCAAGTTCAGCTGTTTTTTTTCCAAGATGAAAAATCTCCCAGAAAGAGCTCCTAAAGTTGAGTGCTGAGAAGCTCCAGGCTGAGGAAAAACAGAAACAATGTGATTTCGACAACTTCAGGATAGCATATGTAAGTGTGTGGGGGGTGGGAAGCCACAGAGTGTTTCTTAGACGCTGCATTTAGTGCAGCTCTGTGCTGAGCACGGTGCTGGCTGTAAGAATGGCAGCAGATGCAAAATGCTACTGGATAGGTGTGGAGGCAGGGGTCACTCCAAGGCATATTTGATGCAAATGAAGCTCATTTGCTCCATAACATGATAGACAGAAAACAGGCCCAGGGCTGCCAGGTTTTATCTATCATTGCTAGAGATCCAAAATAATGCCCATCTCTCACGCTACGGGGTGAAATGGGTTTCAGTTGCTAAAAGATTGCCTATTTCATATGTCTAAACAGTTTTGAAAGAATTATCCACATACCCAGGAAAAGGTGTTGGAGAACTACATATGGTAAATCTGATCTAAAATGCATTGGACCCAACACCCATCTGCAATGTACAAAGAGGTATAAGATCAGAGGGACGGCAGAAATGGATGTGGTTGATGAGCTCAGCCAGACTTAGCACTTGTGTGGGTTGTGGAGGGGCACTTTCTCTAAGATTGCACCTAAGATAATTTCAAATCTGGTTTTCTCTTTATTGTACAGTGCCTTGGTCAGAAAGGGGTCGAGGCTCATTGAGTATTAGGGAGGACCTGTCGATTGTGGTGTAAGGATGAGAACCACAGACACTTAGTGATTATACAGTTTGAAAAACAGAAAGGGGCAAAAAGGAAAGAAAGACTTTCTTGGAGAGAATTCACTCTGCAATAAAATGACAAACCACATTTCACGGATTTTGGTACAGTCTTCTTTCTGCAGTAACCCTAGCAATCTACATGATATCTTAGGAGAAGCAGAATTTCTAATTAAAATTTCACGGGACAGAGCATGCATTCTAAAAACTAATGGCACTGGCTCAAGCACTGTTAAAAAGGCATGGACAGCAGAATGAACACGTCACTTTCTCCCAGACAAGCCCAGCTGCCACAGTGGCTGAGCACAAGTGCAATATTGCAGAACAGGAATCATACAGGGTAATTGCTATGGCTCAGAAGGAAATTCCCCTCCTGAACTTTACAGGGAAGTTCGCAGAGGATGTGGCAGGTCCTTCTCATAAAGCCTTCCAAAAAGTGTTGCTGTTATGAGCGGTTTCGATGTGCCATGCTTGCTTTTTAAACGCCCGTCACGTAGCACCTGGTGGAAAAGAGAAAGAATTACAGTAATAGCTCACTAACAGGGTGGCAATATCGCATAGTACCGAAAGAATAGACCATAGCTGATGAATATTTTGATGCAACACTTTTAAAAACAGTCATGAGAGTGAAAGAAAACAAAATTCTCTCTGGCACTGCCATAGCCTCCCCATTACAGCCTTCCCCCATTTCCTTGGACCAAGAAGTCCTTAAACCCTCCTCCAAATCATCTTTGGGAAAAAGATCATTTTTCTCCACCTCACAGGAAGGTGAGAATGGGAATAACTAATTTGTTAGGTTCTCATTAGTTACTCTTACAAGGCGGTGAAGGTTATAGACATATCTAGATATATTTGAAACTTTTTTTGATTTGTGGGCCACAAAACAATTTTCAGATTGAAGTAGAGAATTTCAGGCTGCTGGCCATATGTAGTTTTCTTAGTTACTTTTTACATATCAATTTGAAATCACTGCTCATCAGCTGTGAACACCTGTAACAAGTTTTTTTGCCTCTGTGAAAAAAGGCAAGCATGTATTTGTTAAGAAAATACAATACATTGTTTTAAAATAAGACCATGATCATATTTTTATAATATAAATACATTCTTTGGTGTGTATGTTTTTACAGAGGTCCAATTCAAAAACAAGTATGCAGGGTGAACAATGTTTCTCAATTTCCCACCTTGCAAAAAAAAATCACCCTTGTCTTCACTAAAATTTTTCAGGTCTTTTTCACTGTCTTCATTGTTTCTTGAAAGCTGTTAAATACTTCTTCTAAATCAATTATGATTTCATCTAGCTAGATTTCATCTAGCCAGATTTCATCTATTAAAAAAAAAAAAAATAATCTCAGTTTTATCAATAAAAACAGGTTTTGGCCAAAATAAAATATGAAGCTCCAAATAAAAAAAAATTAAAAAAAAAAACCAAAAAAAACCAACATACACACCCCTCAAAAATCCCTTTAAACATTCTTAATTGCATAGAATCTCTGCTCTTAGACATGATAGTCCTAAGTAATTTTTCTTATTTGGACAATTTCCCAGAGTATTTTATTTCTTTTTCTACTAAAATCCCCATAATGAGAAAACTGTAGAAAATAGCTCCTTGAAAGCTGTGGTTTATTGATTTGCAACCTGAAGTGGGAAGGCAGATTTGCTAAAGAAAGCACTGAAGAGATTTTCAGCTCCAGGACTGATATGTTCTCATCACTAAGGATTGATTCAATCCATCTGTTTAAATCTGTCCCCTTGGGTTACAGTCTGCAGAATGAAAGAAAGCAGTTCTTGGGTGGGACTTTGCTGCCAGATCCACACCACAGCATCACAGCCTGGAAAACCTTGCAATAAACAGCTCTGGGGTGTCCCATTACCTCAAACTCCCCGGGGGCCAGCTGCACCCCACTGTACAACACTTCTGGGAAGACATAGCTGGTGCCAAACGTGCCACTGAGGGAGAACATCTCAAACTTGGTCTGGGCCATCTCCACAGGCTCCCCACACATGCTCAGGTTTGTGCTCGGACACTTGAGCAGCGTGCAGATCTGCAGGGAGGAGGAGACAGAAAGGTAAACCACCACTAAACTTTCAGCAACCAAGAGCTGGATTTGATAGCAAGAAAAGTTCCCAAGATGCAGTAGTGGATAAATATTTTTGGGTGGTTGGAATGCAGCCACACTCACCTCTAAAAAAACAATTACCTGCCAATGGTATTTTATGAGAGAACCGTGAAGCCCATCAAATGCACCCAGGACATAAACTTCGTCTTTCCTCTTGTTTGACATCTGGTAGACCAGATGACAGCAAAGGTCTCCTTGGCAAACTGTGTAACTTCCATCCTTGTGTCTGAGTTCACTGAAAGTGAACATATCCTTCCGGACAGCTCCCAGGAAAGCGTTGTTTTCTCCAGGAAATGTCTTGATGCTTGTGGCATATGAACTCCAGTTGACGGCAGGAGGGTAGGTGGGAGAAAGACGGGGGTGAGTGCTCAGCTCTGCCAGCAGGAGACGTCCCTCCTCGGTGGCACTGTCGTAGTGGTAGGCGGCAGGTCCCTCCGGCGTGAAGAGCCCGCTGCCTGCGGGGACACCGCCAGCCCTCCCTCAGCCAGCACCCAGAGCACGGCTTGGCAGGGCCACCAGCCGCCCCCCGTGCCACGCTGGTGCTGCTTTAGTGATACTCTTTTCATTCAATGCACTACTGAGAGTTTTGAAAGAATTTTATAGCACAGAACAGCTAAAATACCCATCCTAGTGTTAAAAATTAGGTTCATTTAGAAATAAATCGGAGGTCTCAGAGCAGCATATTAGACAAAAAAGGTAGTCATGGAGGTAGTTATGTTTCACTGAAGAAAACACACTAGGCTCAGTCTATTTAGGGCAGGCAAAAATGTTCTTTTGTGGTTTTCATTTTGCTTCAGGGGAGAGTACCCTATGGAGCTACATAATTTTTCTCAGTTAGGAGAAAAAACAAAGGTAGCAAATATATATTCAGAGCAAAGGAAAACATAATATCTCAAAGTCTTTAGCACTCACAAAAGAAGAGCTTGTTTTATTCAGTATACAAGAGGAATCATCCTTTTGGTTTTACATTATTAGGTTCTGATTAAAACATTTTTTCTCCATTTAACTGTTGATTGAATTTTAAACAGAAAATGCTGCCTCTAAATGAGAGACTGAAACTTTATGTGAAACTTCATGCTCCTTTTGAAAAAAAATTTCACTTTCAAGTTATCAAAACTTAATGTCATGGGCTTTCTAATTTTGCCTTTTTCAGAACATTCAGCATTTTCTTACCTGAAGTTGTTTGTTACATTCAGCACCACATCACAAAGGTCTTTAGTCCAGTTGAAACACTATTTTTCTGAGACTTCACTATGTCTAAAATATTTCTGTCTGCTTCTGAATCTGGGAACAATTTCCCTGTTCCTGAATGCAACTCACCTGTCATTGCCATGCTGGTGTTGTGAGTATTTGCTGAAAGTAAATTAACACCCATGCCCATAGCCCAGGCAGAGTGAAACTCAATTGCAGTCAGAAAGGGCAGGAAATTCATCCAAGCTGTTGGGAAGAGCACGGTGTCCACCTGCATCTTGGTCACCAGCACCACGGCAGGCTCATAGAAAAGGATGTCAAAGCAAGTGAAAATGCCAAACTTCCCAAAAGGAGTCTCAAAGGTGACAGCTTCTGGCTCTTTTGGGTAATTAAACTGAGTTTCACTTCTAAACAGGTTGTACTGCAGGTGAAGAAGATGGCATATTAGAAACTGAAAATAAGGCAAGATTACGAACAGCTTTTGCATCTCAAATAGGCTTTAATGCATAACTGGGAGCTGAGGTACTTGAGTTGGCTGCCATGTCTGGTTTGCATCCATCCAGTTGAAGCTCTCCCCCCAAAAATGGGGTGGCTGTTCCCCATCTACCTCCTGGAAGCAATCCCCATCCAATAGTAGCTGCTAAACTCCAAGACCAAGAGCCAAGACGTCCCTCGCAAAGCACTGTCTAATTTGGTTAGGAATGTATAAAGGAAAAGCCAATATTCACCGAGTATGGAAAATTCTGTCACTGCTGCTTTACCATTTGCTGTCATAAATGTACCCTCAAGTGTTTGTTAGCTGGGGTGCACTCTGCAATGCTCCTGGGAATAATTTGCCTGACTGGTCAAACAACTGCTTGGTTTTCCTTCTGGCCGTAAGATCCTTTAATCGAATCATCCTGGATTGGTTGTCACTTTATAATAGTGTCAAATTATTGTATAAACCACCTGAAATTGGTGCTAGAGAGCTGAAAGACGTCTTGATAATAAATTAGAGGTTGATGCTGAAGTACCTCCTTACCTTGTGGTAACGAGCCACCAGTTTCCCCTGTGGGTCAAAGACGACATCCGTATTGTACTGGTAGCGACCATCCCGGGGGCATTTGGGATCACTGGAGTTACATGGCTTCTTGTCCCCGATATTTGCAACCACATAGATGGAGTTATTTCTGGCCATGCAGCTTAGTCGTTCCTGTACTGGTGCTGGACCAAATCTATTGCATTTTTAGTGAAAGAAACAAAAATCTCTTAGAATTTTAAGTGCCCATGTAGAAGAAATGCATTCAGAATTACTATTCCATTAACAGCACGTCCCCAGATGCTGAAAAAGTAATAGATCAAAGCATAGTTTCCGTTCATGTTCTTCTCTGCTTATAGCATCATTTTAAATTGCCATTCTCTTTCATCTTTAAAAAATGGTCTCTCTGTGTTCTTCTTTCCTTTACCCTTTACAATGCTATTTTCTGTGTGGATAGAATTCCCAGGTAACATGCATACAAAGATGTGGAGAGCTTCATAAAGCAAAGAGGAGTACAGAGACAGTTCAGAGACATAAACAGCTTAAAAAAAAATTATCAAGCAGCTCTAAGCCCTGATTCAGAAGACAATTTTAGCATTTTTTAATAATCTTTGTGTGCAAACCTTTGTTAAAAAGTGGACTTAGCATTTATAGAGCTGAGGACTCCTGAAATCTAGCTTCATAAGGCCTCAGAAGATAATGTAAAAGCTTAGCTTAGACATGAACTTGGTCTTTTTGGTGTTCCCCACACATTGGGACCCCCTCTGTGTGTAACACAGAAGACTGTGCAAGTGGCTGGATTTCCAAAAGACATTTCTTTCTGATCTAGATTAATATTTTGTGCAATTTGGTTTAGAAATAACTCAGTCACCTGAAATGAGGACTGAATCAGCTTGTCTGATCTATGCATCTAGCATGATAATAAATTAGCTTACATTTACGGAAAGTTTTCACAAGTGATCTTGTGAATTGATAAAGTCGTGCATGTTTTTAAAATAATTATTTTGTCTAAAATGTCCTCATTTTTGTCCTTTTGTAAGTAAAGCTATCTCAATTCTTTTTACCTGACTTATTCCCATCACCAATTAATTAAGAACTCTTTTGGATGCATCTCATTTCTACAGTACTTACTTTATAGATTAAAGAATTATCAGTTCTTAGTCATGTAGTGTGAGCTGCTCAAGACTCCGTGAGACAATAGTTTGAAGTCACATAAACCACTGCAAAAGGAATCACCTTGAGGGGTCAGTGCAGGGAATCCAATTCACCACCGGATCAGGGATATCCTCCAGGTAGGGGTAGATGGATTCTCTTGTGAATCGCCAGCCATAGATGCCATCTTCAGGAGTCACAATGATGTGGGCACCCTGTGACAACAGCTCCGTTAAAAGGTCACCCATCAACACACAACCAGGAGGGTCAGCAGGAGCACAAAAGCACTGATGGACAACCCTCACGGTACCCCCCCATACCTTCTGGGCAGCTTCCTTGATGGCTCCTTCCAAGACATCCATGTTCTTGTTCATCAGGGCCAAAGCATCGTTGGGAGAAGCAGGCTCCTCGCTGGGATCTGGCAGGATGACTGCGTGCTCGTAGACGGCAGCGATGAAGGTGTCGGAGGCGAGGGCCTGAAGGGCTGTGAGAGCAAACACCACAGCAGGCAGGAGAGCCTGGGAAGGGAGCATGGCTGGAGCCTCCCAGCTCCTGATCAGCATGGGGAATATAAACCAGAGAGAAAGAGGAGGAGTGAAGACTAATGTTTGCCTTGGAAATAATCTTCTGTTGGGTAATCTGAGAAGGTACAAATATATTTCTGCCAAGAAGTCAAAGAAACTTTTCTGGGAATTTGATCTTGTTTCCAATTCAAAATATTTTAAATAAAAGGAGAGCAAAAGGCTAAGAGAGCTTGTCAGAAGCAATGTTAATCTACAAGGGGCTCCACTGGAAGGAACACTTGCACAGTTCATTTGCCCATCCCTCTCCAGGCTTTTAAACCCACCTTGGGGCAAGCCCAGACTCCCCTGGTTAGGACACAGTGCTCCATATCACCTTACTGCACATGGCTACCATCAGTGAAAACTTCAGGTTGTGCTGAAGGCAGACCACCTGTGTGGGGTACAGCCTTCTTGCTTTAGAGTGCAGATAATTCAGCAATGCTTATGAGACATGTGGTCCATACCTCCGGCTTTTGGCCAATGGCTTATTGTAGTTGGAGTGGGTGCCTTGAGAGTATCCTCCCCACTGGGCTTACACTGCAATATAAACTATCCTTTAAACTGTGCTGACCTCTCTGCCTAGATCTAAGAGACTTGCTTGTTTTGTGAGAAAGAATTCCACAACACAGATATTTTTTTATGATTGTCCTTTCAAAAGGGTGCTTCCGCACAATAAGCAGTTTGAAATTACTCATGGAAAGCAGGTTTATTTTCTCATGGAAAGCAATTTTGAGCATAGTATTTTCTAAATAGGATATTACTACTATAGTTTCGGATGATCACTAGAAAAACCTTAGTTAGGCACCGTGGTATATCTGTGAGGGTAAAGGAACATAACTTGACTCATCATTTACCACTTAGCAAGAAATCGAAAAAATCATCTTCATCCTCATAAAATATTCCTCTTCACTGTGTAGTGTTACCAAAAAGACTGATTCTCTCCATCAGCACAAAGGTTTCCTCAGGAGAAGCCAACACTTCATCAATTCTGTGATTCTAAAATGTCATTGTGCTCATAGACAGGTGCAACGTAGGTGTCCAGGGCACAGGCACCCAGAGCAGACAGCACCAAAAGCACAGCAGAGGCACAACTTTTAGGAAGCCCCATGTCTGGAGCCTGGAAGTCACCCAAGGCTACAGACAGGCAAAAGCAAGAGGCTTTAAAAAGACGAAGTCTTGCGCAAAACCTGGGAATTCCCCAGGGTGGCTGAAAGCTGACACCTGGAGAAGCAATCACCCTGTCCAGAAAGACTCAATATCAAAGGCAAGAGAGCTGCCAGCATTGAGCAATTCTGCCTTACAGCAACAGCAGGGAAGTCACTGAGAAGTCACCACTATGCTGCAGCTGAAGAAACATGTTACTTACCAGATATACAAAAAACCAGCCATAGCACTGCTGTAGGGACACAGCAGGAAAACAAGTTTGGAAAATCTCAGTAGAGACCAGCACAGACATGTTCCTGCCCAAACTCAAGGATGTGAGGTGCTGGCATGGCTGGGGGAGGCAGGCGGTCAGCCCCCAGCATGGGTAATACCTGTGCCACCCCAGCTCAGTGCAGCACAGCCCAGAGTTGCAGGGAATTTGGGTACTGCTGCACATCCTGAGGGAGATGTTGGGCAGGCTGGTTGTCTGAGCAAAACCATCAGCACATCAACCGCTCAGTGACCAAGCTCTGAAGATTTCTGGTTCCCAAATGTGTAGGAAGACTGTCACGAATAGGAGCTTTCTAGATTTTGCCTATTTCTAGATTTTGCCTATTGCAATGTGCTTTCTTATACCCACAGATCACTCCAGCAGAAATATTGAAGCTAAAGCAGCATATGCACAAAAATCACTTGTATCTGGTTGCCCAAGTTTCTTACCTTCTTTGGTTCTGACTCAGCAGTCAGGTAACTAAAGTGTTTTTGCTGCGCTGCCCTCGAAGAAGTGTTTATTGTTATCAGTGGTTACATGCAGCCTTGTCTTTATACTGAGTGAGTTGGTATGTGGGTAATGGGTGGACTTGCATAGGATTGCTTTCTGTATGCTTGACTCATTTCTCACAATAACATATTTCACAATGAAAAGTGTTATGAAATCTCTGTAGTAAAAAGAATTTAGTGTCATTATGGCTTCTGCCAGTCTTTTGAAAACACTCAACAGACAAATATACCTCAACCAAACTACAATGACCTAGAACCAAATCCTGGATTCAAGATACTCACCAGATTCCGGTTTGGGATTCTACAGTACCTGCACACATATTCCATTATCCAGAGGACCAGCATTAGCAGTGAACAAAGCCAAAGAAGCCACCTCTCAGCTCTGAGACTGGCCACACACTCCAGCTGAATCCTTTCTACAAGATGAGGCCTTCCTGGGTGCCACAACTTCCCTTAAATACAGATCCTTTCCCCAGGAGATAGTTGTGGTATCACCCCCCATGTCCCCTGGGACAAGTACAGTGTCTGCACTGAGTTTGTACCCATGGGAAGAGGACCACACTGGACAATCCCTTGCTGGACCAAGATCAGTCTGTGGTCACACAGTTACTGACTCCAGCAGCAAACAAGGTTTTAAGACAGTGTGGCTTTAGCAGCAATAATGCTGAGCTTCCATGAGTCAGAGCACATTGTCTAGAGCTTTGGATAAACATGTCATTAGGTGAGACATGACACTATTTTATGTCACATGTGAGTATCTATGCACATTTGGAAACAGAAAAGGTCATATGGCACACAGCAGTGATAATCACTGCTGGAGTCTGGAGAGTATTTGCACTCCCAGTGTCTCACCAACTCCAGAACGGAAGTACATGGGATTGAGCATCATGGTAAAAAACTTTGATGGGTAAAAACCTGGCTAGATGACACTAAGTTAGATGGAAATGTTGATGTTCTTGAGGGTAGGAAAGGTCTACACCTGGACAGACTTGACCAAAGGGCGAAGGACAACAGCAGGAGGTTCAAGAAGGTGAAGTGCTGGGTCCTGCACTTCGGTCACAGCAACCCCAGGCAGTGCTACATGCTGGGGGGTGAGTGGCTCTCTGTTTGACAGAAAGGGACTTAGGAGTGCTGGCAGCTGGCTCAGCATGAGCCAGAAGTGTGCCCAGATGGCCAAGAAAGTCAATGGCATCTGGGCCAGTATCAACAGCAGTGTGGCCAGCAGGACTAGGGAAGTGATCATCCACCATACTCAGCACCTTGAGTACTGTGTTCCATTCTGGGACTCTCACTTTAACAAGGGCATTGAGGTCCTGGAGCCTGTCCAGAGAAGGGCAACAAGGTTGCCATGAAAGGTCTAGAAAACATGTATTATGAGGAACAGATGAGAGCTGAGTTTGTTTAGTCTGGAGAAGAGGACACTCAGGGGCACCTCATCACTCTCTACAACTCCTTAGAACGAGTTTGCAGTGAGGTGAGAGCTGGTCTCTCTTGCTGTGCAGTCAGAGGACCAGAGGGAAAGGCCTTAAATTGGGACAGAAAATTGTTTTCACAGTTCAGGTGGTCAGGCATTGGAATAGGCTGTGCAGGGAGGTGGTGAGGGCCCAGAGATGTTTAAGAGGGGTCTAGACCTGGCACTGTGTGGCTTAGTGGTTTAGAAGTTACAGCAGCAATGCCAAGTTTACAGTTGGACTGGATGATCTCAAAGGCCCCTTCCAACCCTGAAAATTCTATGATTCTATGGTGAGACCAGGAATGGTAGCACTGTGGGGAGAAGGAAGGAGATTAGTCTAACAGGGGTCTCTGACCACTCTTAAGGATGCAGCCACAGAACACACACATCTTTATACAGTGATGTGCTAAAAGAAGGTCACTGTGATCCAGCAGCAGCAAAGAACACAGGTCACTGGGGAGAAGACGAAGCAAAAATGTGAACAGTGCTGTCTCACCAGGACTAGCTGGTCTGAAATAGAATTCTAAACCCCCTAATCCCTACAGCAAATTCATCTGCAGGGCAGCACCACCCAGCATGAAGAGGAAGGAGCAAAGGGCAAGGCTTATTTCACATGCATTGGTATTACATAACTAGAGAGAAAAGAAAAAATGGGAGGGAGGAGCTGCTATGAGATACCAGGTCATTCATGACTTGTTTGGGTCATGACTGTTTACTGGTTGCAGTAACAACTCCATCACTGAATAGTATCCAGTGCAGTCAGGAGGTGTCATTAAGCAGTTTTTCAGAACTTATAACAAGAATAATTTGATGTTTCAATTCCAAGTTTTGTTTCAACAGAGGTTTCATGTAAATAATGATTCAAATCATGTCCTGACCAAAAAGTGGTGGCACATTTTCTTTCAGGAGGGGATCTTTCAATGGAGTCCTCATTCAGCTTTCGCGATGTTGCCATTTCCTACACCAACGGCATAAAGGATATAAAACCAAAGCAACGCAAATAGGGAAAAAAAGGTCTAATTATGGTAAAAGAACAGACTGGAATAGGTCAGCACATATAATATTCCAGAGACAAAGAAATATTTAGCATGTGTATAGACCAGCCACAAATCACATCTTCCACCGTTTTATTTATTGGCCCCATAATAATCTGCAATGCAAAAAGATGCAATGCTGTTTTAATAGGAATGTACACTCTGGACTACAATTCAGGTTTTCTGAGGGTTAGAAAAATAAAAATCCATCACACAGAGAAAAACAACTGCCGTTTTGAATTAATAAAATATTAGTAATCTTATTATATAGAAACAGATTCTTCTCAATAAATGGTAGTAATAAGATAATATTGTTGCATTATTAGTAAACCAAACACATTGATGTGTTTTTGCAACTGGAAACGAGAAGCATAATTGGGATTGTTGTTACACATGATGCTGTATCTCATTTGGACATAAGATTAACAGTGTAGAGCTTCAGTTATGGAAATATCATGGGGAGGCATGTTGCTTGTGGGTCTTGTTTCAGATGAACCCTTTCATACCGCTGTCCAAAAAGTGTCACACTAATGACCGTTGTGTTGTTTTTTTCTTACTTATCAAGCATCCATCATTCCGGACCTGATTAAAAAAGGTGAAACAAGGAGTTTATTAGAGGTGTAACCATATGAATAAACTCAGAGCTCAGAAAAATGTGACAAAACAGGAAGAAGGTACGTCAGACCATGTCTCTTACTGAAACAAGTGAATTCATCAAAAGGTACTTAATAGGTCGGATTAAACACTCTGAACAAGTTCACTTTGGCTACTTTGAGACTGTTTATTCCATTGCTATCCCGCAGAGGACCTAGCATGACACAGCTCCAGGGAGTCTTAAAAACTTTTTATTCTAGTATCTTCATATTCCTCAATTCCTGTGCTATGTGTCAGTACGTGCGGCTTGCTTCTGAGTTTCCTTACACCAAAGAAATTGCAGTAGCATCTCACTGTACTTGGATGTCATACACTCAACCTGGATTTTATTCCCTGTTTGCCTCTGTACCAGCAGGCAGCGCTGCCTGCTTCCTGCAGAGCTGCGAGCTCGCTCAGGAACACGGCACTGACACCAGCTCAACAAACAAATACCCTCAATAAACTGAAGAAAACTGCAGTGGTCCGGGCTATACGTGGCTGTGGACAATGTAAGGGGAAACTTTACCTACAGGTCCGCCTACTTTCCACACCTCCCTCCTCCCAACCCACGCTTCCCACGCCTGCACTGCACCCGCCCCCGTCTCTGCTGCTGCCTGGTGGTGAGGCTTACCTGAGGACTTACTCTCTGAAACAGGATGCAATTTGGTGCTGAATCAGATCAGCTGTAGAGGGAGTCGGACTGTGGTCCTGCTTCTTTTCTGGTGCTTAGCGAGAGGGTGAGGAAGACCAGGGCGCATTCCAAGGGTTAACAAGGGAGAGCGTGAGGAAGACCAGTGAGCATTCCAAGGGTTAACAAGGGAGAGCGTGAGGAAGACCAGGGCGCATTCCAAGGGTTAACCTTGCCCTGGAGAAGCCTGTGTGAAAGGTCACTCCGGCAGCCACGCAATCACTGCCGAGCACGGAGCACATGTGAGCNGCATTTTGCCTCCCACAAGTCTTATTATTTTTATGATGTTG
>VZTN01007244.1:7362-28427 GCA_013400515.1 Erpornis zantholeuca
CTCTCGCTGGGTCGACGTGGGAAATTCCCCCTGCGAACCGGTGGAGAACCTGTAGAGGAAAACAAAATGTCCCAATGAGGTCTCCCAAGGTTCTGATGCTCCAAGTCCAGGAGGAAAAAAAAGAAGGAACCAAAGTCCCAAAAAAAGGAAGGAAAAAACTTCTCTCTCTTCCCCTCAAAGAAAAAGAAGAGACAAAGCCCTCGCCAGCAAGCTGGCAAGCCCGGGAGAGACTTCCGCCTCCCCCCTCCATCTCCTTCAGCCGTGCCCCTCCCCCACATTTGACCTTGGCTGTGAACAAAAATTCCTCTGGCCTTTTTTTCTCCCCTCTCAGGCACAGAATGGCATAAAATTCATTTTCTGGGCATAAATCAGACAATATAGGATATATCATACACCATAAAAATCACTCCAAGACCCCTTAGCAGACACCTGTCTTTTCAAACCAAGACAACTACCCTGATATTTGCTAGAAAAGCAACACAGTGAAGCACAAACAGTCCAGGAGGATCTTGGAAAGCACTGATGACAACTTCCTGTCACAGGTAGTGGAGGATCCCACAAGGAATGGTTTGCTGTTTGACCTTATACTAACAAACAGGGAAGGCCTTGTTGGAGATGTGAAGGTTGGGGGCAACAGTGACCATGAGATTGTGGAGTTAAGTATCAGGCAAGGAGGAAGTAAGGCAGCACGTAAGATCGCAACCATGGACTTCAGGAGAGCTGACTTTAGCCTCCTTAGGGATCTTCTTGGAAGAATCCCATGGGAACAGGCCCTGCAGGGAAGGGAGGTCCAAGAGAACTGGTTACTATTCAAGCACCACTTCCTCCAGGCTCAAGAATGATGCATCACAATCAGCAAGAAGTCAGGCAAAGGGGGAAAGAGACCTGCATGGATGAACAAGGAACTCCTGTCATTACTCAAGCATAAGCAATAAATACACATGAGATGGAAGTAGGGTCAGGCCACTTGGAATGAATATAGAGAAGTTGTCAGAGTAAGGAGAAATGAGATGAGGAAGGACAAGGATAACAAGGACAACAAGAAGGGCTCCTTTTGATTCCTTAGGTTTTAACTTTTATATTTTTCAAATCCTGTACTGCTTTGATGCCTTAAATAGTTATTTAGAAACAGATACTAGACAGGAATAAAGGAGTAAAGGAGGTATTTATTTGAAAGGCCCTCAGATGTACACTTTGGGCTCCAGAGGGTCTTGCTTCAGTGGATCTCAAAATATATATATCAGCATAAATTCACCAACTAGAACCTCAGATGATGTGATTTCCTCAAGTTTGCCCCCTTCCCCAAGATGATGGTTTACAGTTCTTGGGCCTAGGATGGCCTGGGTGTCCTTGGAGAGCAAGCTAGAGAGGCTTTGTTATATCTATCAGCATGAAAGAACAGCACTTAACAAGCTACAGGAAACTTCAGAGTTATACTAGCAGTACAGGATTTGGAAAAGATAAAAGTTAAAACGTAAGGCATCAGCTTAATATGTAACCCTGAAGCTTCATATAGTATGTTAGCTACTGTCCTTTCATGCTGGTTAGACATAACAAACCCTTTCTGGGCCTGAACTCAAGGACACCTTGTTGTGCCAGGCCCCAAAATATGTAAACTAAAGCCTCTGACAGGGGGAGAAAACTTGAGGCAATTACATCACTACTTGAAATTATAATTGGAGAATTAACCCTGATATGCAAATGGACCAAACTTATAAAATGTGAACAACCCGTGACCCAGCATCCATCTTGTGTCGAGCCCCTTGGAGGCTTTTGACTGCCCAGGGTGTACCTTTGAAGGCCCTTCAAATAAATACCTTCTTTTATTCTCTTAATCTTGTCTAGCCTCTGTTTTCAGGTAGTCACTCCAAGGCATCAGTTCAAATACAATAACAAAAGGAAAAGAAGAATAATGTGGGCCTGTTACTAAATCCAGGGGGGCCTGGGTGAGAGAGGATGCAGAGAAGTCAGAGTTACTGAACAGCACCTTTGCATTAGTCTGCACTGACAAGACTGGGAATCTCTGACCCAGGAGACCAGGGTAAAGGAATACTAGAAGGAAGACTTTCCCTTGGTCAAGGAGGACTGGGTTAGAGAACACCTAGGCAAACTTGACATCCCAAGTCCATGGGCCCTGATGGGATGCATCCAGGAGTGCTGAGAAACATGGCAGACACCATAGCAAGGCCACTCATGATCATCTTTGAAAGGTCCTGGAGATCATGAGAGGTGCCTGAGGACTAGAAGAAAGCAAATATCACCCTGATATTCAAAAAGGGCAAGAAGGAGAATCCAGGGAGCTACCAGCCAGTCAGCCTCACCTCAATCCCTGGAAAGGTGATGGAGCACCTCATTCTGGAGGCCATCTCTACCTATATGGAAGACAAGGTGATCAGGAGCAGTCAGCATGGATTCACTAAAGGAAAATCATGCTTGACTAGCCTGATTGCCATCTACAATGAAACAACTACCATGATGGATGAGGGGAGAGCTGTAGATATTGTCTACCTGGACTTCAGCGAGGCTTCTGACATTCTCTCACAGCATCCTCATAGGCAAACTCTGGAAGTGTAGACTGGATGAGTGGACAGTGAGGTGAATTGAGAACTGGCTGAATGGCAGATCCCAGAGAGTCGTGATCAGTGGCACAGTCTAGTTGGAAGCCTGTCACTAGTGGTGTAGGGTTCAATACTGGGCACAGTATTGTTTAACTTATTCATCGATGACTTGGCTGAAGGGGCAGATGCCTCCTTAGCAAATTTGCTGACAATACAATGTGGACGCTGACAAGCTGGTCAGGGAGAAATTCTCCAGCTCTCGCCCTGTTCATGAGAAGTTACATTCTCATGAGACAGGGCTGAGAAACCAGAAAAGAAAGTTTTGCTCTAGCTGTGGGAATTATTATCTTCTCTCAGCTAGAAGCTGGGAACCTGAAGAAAGTTTTTGTAAACTGTCTGGGATGTTTTGAGAATACCTATCTCAGGATGGTATTTGTTGCTTTTGTTATCCTAACGGATTTCTCTGTAGCTAGCCAATTGTAGCTGGTTCTTGTCTCTCTGCTCCTGACCAAGCATGCTGGAAGAAGCATCCAGGTCAGAGTAGTTGGATCTCTTTTAGAGATCTCTTTGCCTTGTCTTCTTGCTTGTCTCAGAAATAAAGAAGATATTTGCCTTCTGATGGAGTCGTTCTTATGGTGCAAGTGGCCAGCGATGGCCATGAATTGTAACAATACAAAGCTGGGAGGAGTGGCCGATACCCCTGAGTGCTGGGCAACCTTTCAGAAGAACCTTGACAAGTTGGAGAGATGGGCAGAGAGGAATCATCTGAAATTCAACAAAGGCAAGTTCAGGGTCCTGCACCTGGGGAGGAATAACCCCAGGTGCCAGCACAGGCTGGGAGCTGACCTGGTGGAAAGCATCTCTGCGGAGAAGGACCTGGGGGTCCTGGTGGACAACAAGCTGTCCATGAGCCATCAGTGTGCCCTTGTGGCCAAGAAGGCCAATGGGATCATGGTGTGCATTGGGAAGAGCATTGTCAGCAGGTCGAAGGAGGTGATCCTGCCCCTCTACTCAGCCCTGGTGAGACATCTGGAGTGCTGTGTCCAATTTGGGGCTCCTCAGTGCAAGAGAGACATGGAGCTCCTGGAGCAGGTCCAGCAGTAGCTATGGAGATGATGAGGGGACTGGACCATCTCTTTTAGAAGGAAAGACTGAGGGAGTTGGGCCTGTTCAGCCTTGAGAAGAGATGACTGAGAGGGGACCTCATCAATGTCTGTCAGTGTCTGCAGGGAGGTGTCAAAAGATGGAGCCAAGCTCTTCTTGGTAGTGCCCAGGAACAGGACAAGAAGCATTGTGCAGAAACTGATGCACAGGAAGTTCCACTTGAACATGAGGAAGAACTTCCCTGTGCAGTCACACACATTGCCCAGAGAGGGTATGGAGTCTCCCTCACTGGGCATATTCCAGAACCATCTGGACACAATCCTGTGCAATGTGCTCTGGGAGGACCCTGCTTGAGCAGGTAGGTTGGACCATATGAACTACTGTGGTCCCTTTCAATCTTACCCATTCTATGATTCTGTGATTACTGTCAGGGGCAAAATAGACTTGACTTGAGGAAAATTAAGTTAATTTATTGATAATTAAATAGATTTGGATGGTGAGAAACAAAGACCAAAAAAACTTTAAACACCTCTCCCTCCCTCTCACCTATTTTTCCCAAGCTCAACTTCACTCTTTCCTTTGCAACTCCTCTACCTTCTCCCCCAACCCTAAGTGGCACAGGGAATATGGGCCACTGGCCAAAAATGAACCCATGAGTGAAGCTGGTGGTGCCTCTGTGAAAACATATTTTAAAAAGGGCAGAAAATTATGGTAGGAGTAGATGGGAATGCAGAGAGAACAAGGAAAGTGAGAGGAGGAGGGAATTGGGGGAAACAACAGAGGAGTAGGAGGTGCTATATGGTAGAGCCAATACTCTCCAAGGGACTTCAGTCTGTGGAGAACCCACACTAGGGCAGATATTGCCCCATTCTATGCCCCCACCCCCAAATGTCCATAAGAATAGTTTACTTTGGCTGTCTTTCAAAGTGATCACTCAGGTCCCATCTTTTCACACATGAAGCTGAATAAAGCTTTCACAAAAGTATTTTTCTGCAATGATGTTGTGCAGAAGTGATATTTGATCCTATCATTTTTACACTCCCATGAAAGCAGGGATACAACAGTGCTTAGCATTCCTTGGATTTTTTATTTTCTATACTTCAAAATGAGGGAAGCTTCTAAAATTATAGGACCATTTTGAGAAGACAAATGGAGGCGTTTAGTATAAAAAAGGAATGAAGAACCATTAACAGTGAATGCAATTTTATTTGAAGAAAAATGTATTAATTTGACTTGATGCCTGATAAATTTCCCATTTCAGCCTATAGCTTTGTTGGTGGGTTGTTTTTTTCAATAGCTGATGATAGTGTTTATTGAAAAAAAGCCATTTATTTTAAGGTGAGTCGTAATTTTGAGCTGGTTGGATGGGTTAACTTGGATCAGCTGGAACAAATGAAGGGAAAAACAGAGAACTCCAGCAGCGATGAGGAAGAAAAAGAGTCAAGCCACAAGACTGAAGAGAGAGGTCAGTATACTTGTTTTTTGGGGTTTTTTTGGTTTTTTTTTTGTTTTTTTTTTTGGTTTTTTTTTTATGCTGGATATTGTCATAGACCTTGCTGGTTACATCAAACAAGATCAACTGTTGACTCAACAGGAGATTCCTTAAGTCGTGTAAGCTTGTCAGTATGGGAAAAATGGAGCTTCTGTCAAGACACTTCCTGAAGGAATTTTGTGGTTTTAATGCTTATGATAAGCTTTCTTCCCCTAACCTGCAGCTGTAGCAGACATTAATGTCTTGTGTAGACCAGAAGCTAGAAAGGGATGAAGTCGTACTGTCTTTGTGAGGACTACAGCACTACACACAAGCACAGATGCTGAAATGACCTTGGAATCCATGGTATCCGGGCAGGGAAAAGAAGGTACTATAAGCTGAGCCTCATAAATCCCTATAAACTCTACCATGGGAGGAAAAAACCCCATAAAATTAAGATCATTTAAACTTGCTTCAGGATACTTGGGATTCTTGACACTTATTAATAAAAATGTAAGAATACCACCTTCTAGGCTGGAGATTTAATTTTGCAGGGAGAAACAGATAAACTGCTCAGTGTGATCAGTAATTAAGCTAGGTATAATGTTTTAGCAAGTTTGGTTAGATTTTTTTTTTTTCCTGCAGTCTTCTTTAATATCTGATTGGCTGAAAAATCTGTATTTGACTGTTCGAATGAGTGATCTAAAAATCATGCTTATTTCCCAAAGTGTATTTCACTGCTGTTCTTTCCTGGTTTCCCATTAGAAGTGACAGTCATTAATTTTTCACCTTTTCAGGTAATATCAGTTCTAACTTTTAATTTTTTACTGAAGTGGATAAAAAAATGTCAAGTCCTTATGCCATCTACGTTTTATAGAAGTCCAAGCTCTATTGACTTTATCTTTTGCAAAATGGTATCTTTCACCTTACAGTGGTGGTCTTCAAGTGTCCAACTGACCCAGGTGCTGAAGTCATGACTACATGCCTTGGGTGCAGTGTCACATGTTAACATCATCTTCTAGTTGATATTCAGAAGCTGCTTCCAATTAAAAAATATTTTCACCCTATTAGGATAGGGCTATACCTGTGCTCGTAAATATTGCCTATATCAATAGCTAATGTCACAGCTTTCAAACTGCACCAAATTGTAATGTTTTATACCACTTGGATGCTTTTGCTGGTTTTAGTCTTCATGGTGTTACCAGGAGGTGGGATTTGCCTATCTTCAGTCTCTCAGTATCTGTGAGGAAATGTTGGCTCAACCTTCTGAAGTCCCTGACTTATGCAGAGCCAGGGTTTCTTCCTGTGAGTGAAGCTGTGGCCTAGATTGACAGTTTAAGACTGATATCTGCTATACTTAGGTATGTCATTGCAAAGAATGGGCTGTTGGGACACTGGGTCAAAGAATCACTATTCCTCCTTGGAGAAGTTGGGCATGTCATTTCAGCAGAGATGAACTGCTGTGTCAGTTGGAAAGGTGTAGGTTAACTCCAATGGGCAGCTAATGGCGTGGGATACTCCTTTGGTCAGTTGGGGTCAGCTGTCCCAGCTGTGATCCCTCCCAACTTCTTGTGCATCCCCAGCCTGCTTGCTAGCAGAGCAGTGTGAGAAGCAGAGGTGGCCTAGATGCTGTGTAAGCCCTGCTCAGCAACAATAAAAACATCCCTGAGTTATCAACACTGTTTCCAGCACAAATCCAAAACACAGCACCATATGGACTACTAGGAAGAAAACTTTATTCTAGCCAAAACCAGTACAGAAAGGAAATGAGTAGTTGGTTGCTGGTAAAGGACAAAAGAAAATATTTGGACCTAGAAGGAAGATGATGAGCATGGAAAAGGACTAAGTTATTTATCTGAGATACTTTAGGGAAAGAGTAGCTGGTGTTCCTAGAAGTTCCATCCCAGAGAGACTGTCTCTACTGACCTTTACATCTTACCTTTAAAAGAGACATGGATCTTTTTCTCTGGGTAGGGTTTTCAACAACAGCTGAACAACAGAGATGAGCCACGACCTTGAAACAGAACTGCTTTGAAAAAGTTCCTCTGGCTGTTTTTTTTCTCTTCCGTCTCAGGCTCAGTTTAAAAGCACAGAATGGCATAAAATTCATTTTCTGGGCATAGACCAGACGATATGGGATACACCATAAATGTCACTCCAAGACATTCCACCCCTTATCCTATATCGTTGGCTCAATGCCGAAACTAATAATATATTCTAACTCTACACACACATTAATACATATATATACACTGGAAAGTTCCCTGCTACTTGATGTGTCATTGGGTCCTGTTCCCTAGTCCCTCCCCTGCTGCTCTCCCATTGGATACCATGTTGCCAATCCTAGCTGGATCCACCCCTGAGCCCTGTTCCCATCGGTTTGTGAATTTTCCCACCCCCAGTAGAAGAACCCACGCACGACAATAATCTGGGTCTTCCCTCGTCCCCTTCACTGGAAATAAACCTTTGGAATTCATACAGGAGACCCCTCCTGCTTCTTTATCTCTGCAGACACACAGTGTCATCGGGTAGCAGCCTGCCCTCTAAGAGGAAACCACAAAGTTCTCTAAACTGCAGCAGACCATTGGGACGTCTGCAGTGGGACGTGTTGGGCTTCAGGCAGCTCCTACTGTGTCACCTATCATATCTTAATTCTTTCTGGGAACCAAAGCCAAAAAACAGCTCTTCAAGGCACATTTTCATAAAAAAAGTTTAGTTTCCATCTGAGGGGGGACGATTTAGAGAGGGTTGAACCAGGGAAAATTACCTCACCTCTTGTGTCTCTAATTGGTGATTTTTGTCAAATATGCTAATTTTCAAAACTTATAAAACTGTATTCACCCCATGTGGGGGTGGTCATTTTGTGGACATTTTCCATATCTGCCCCTGGAGGCCCCCAAAAAAGACCAGCCTTTATTTTGTCAACTATACTAATATTATCTCAAAAGTGTGTTGTTTTATTTCTAGGTCCTTTAAGGCATCAGAATGAAAGTTGTCCAGGACCCTGAAAGTCCCAAGAAGGCTTGGGGTTGTAGTCGGTACAGGGAATTGCTGTACCGTGTTCGGTATTTCTCTAAGCTGCCCATCCCAAACTATCCCCCAAAAATGCACAGTAGTAGCAGGGCCCTGTATTTGGATTAATTGCCCAGCCTTGGTCCTGTTAGCGGGCTTTCAGCAATTCAGCAGCTGCCTCAATTTCTTGTTGCGACTCCACCATAATGAAGGGATCATCAATATAATGGTAAACAGTGATAGCACCTGCCCAGAGTGCTACATCAGCTGCCACCATTTGGTAGCAAACGGAGAGACTGTGGTTACATCCCTGAGGTAATACCTGAAAGGTATACTGCTGTTGTTGCTAGGTTAAGGCAAACTGATCCTGACTGTCAGAAACAATGGCTATTGAAAAGAAAGCATTGGCAAGATCCATTACCACTTTTCAGGGATGTAGAGTTTTGCTGATTTTTTCTATGAGGGTAACCATATCTGGTACCTTAACTGCAAGTAGGGGGGTGACTTTATTCAAGTCTCTGTAACCAAGAGTCACTCTCCAAGGGCCATCCAATTTTTGAACAGAGCAAATAGGGTTGTTAAAAGCAGTCATGGTGTCTAACAATTCCCACTTGTTGGAGTGCCTGAACTGTTTGAGTAATTTCCTCTTCCTCCCCTGGAATGCGATACTGTTTTACATTTACCACCTTGGCAGGTGCTGGCAACGCAACAGGATGCCACTCCAGGAGCCCATGCAAAACAGTTATAGATTGAATAACAAATCCCACTTGCGGAGTCTGGAAACAAAAACGACCATTCAGCGTTTCAACTGTTCACCTTGTTAGCACACCAGTGCCCGAGATATATTCTTTAATTGGGGAAATTAACACCTTTGTGACAAATCGAGAGGTGTCTCCTATCATTAAAGTAACCTTAGCTTGGAGGGCGGGGGTAGAACCGTCTCCCAAGCCGCAGATCTGCAAAGTCCCTTCATTAGGAGCACTATCACCATGTAGTACAGTAACTTCTCCACCTGCATCCACCAGAGCCAACACATGTAAAGATCACCGCTTTATAGATAGAGGAACACAGGGGCATCGGTCCCACTCCCAGTGAGAGGCTACAGTGGCGGCAATTTGGGGAGACCTGCCAACCTGCTGCTTCTGCTGCTTTGGCATTTGCCAGGCGTTGAGATGCTTTGAGGTGGCAGGATGGGTGATGGGAGGATTATTTCTTTTTGCTAACTTTTGCCAACAGCAAAACATTTCTGATGTTGTAATTCCATCTATTTCTGACTGTGGAACACCGGCTTGCACACAATTGTTCCACATCTGTTTCCTTGTCACCCATGAGGTGACCCTTTTCAGCTTTGCCAGCTTATTTTCTCTCACTACCTTCACAGCCAGCTCTGAAATCACAGCCCCAATATCCCTCAAGGCATTCGTGAAGGCACCTATGTTACCAGTAGCATATGTGACTGCTGGTATAATCAGGGGTTTCAATTTATCAGGTGCCCCTTTCACAAACTGCATTTTAATACTTCTCGTTGCTGCTACTTCAGCAGGATTAGATCCTTTGATTAGTTCACAAGCTGCCCCCACCCGCTGCAGCAAACCAATACCTTCTTCCATTGTGCACCAGTTTCTGAGGGACAACACTAAGTCAGCAGGATCTGCGTGTGCTGTTCAAACTGCTGCACACAGCCAGTGATACAGTGTAGGCACAGCAATATCCCGTCCATCAGGACCCCTGATATTCGGTAGTTGAGCATACCCCAGTTGGACCTTATTATCAATGGCTATAGGAGTTAACAGATCCTTTTCACCCACTGATAAGTGAATAAATGCATCACCACCATCTCAAGCTCATAAAATCCATGCCAGTATGCTCTCCCTGCTCTTCTGCCGATAAGTCTCTAAAAATTCCTATAACTCTTTTGGGGTATAGGTCCGAGTGACCTGTGCCCCTCCGTCTGACAGATCCTGCTGCCCCTCCATTTGTATGAGGGGTTGTGCTTCTACCACCTCTTTCTCTGCTGAGTCTGGCTCAAACTCAGAGTCCGAGGACCCCGTCCGAATATTTCCATCCCATCCCTTGGGATCCCACGAAGGGTTCTTAATAAGAGCATGAACTTGGGAAGTCAAGACCTTACTTTTCCCATATTTTTGCCTTTGTTTGTTAGCAGCGTGTGCCACCAGCCATTCTATAGTGCGTTGCTGTTCACAGCACCGCTTCTTTGAAGCAGTAAATGCTTCTCATGCAAACTCCTTTGCATCCCTTAAAGTGCTTTTCTCCTCTTTCAACTGTCTCCCTTGGCCCCATAAGGCTATAATCTCATGGCTGAGAGTTCTAAGACCAGTAACTAACAACCACCCAATCTCCCTGCTAACTTGAGAGCAGACTTCCATGCCGCTTTGGTACCGAAATTGGCCAAATGGAAACTTTCTAACAGAGTTTTGAGTATTAGAAAGCAAGCATTCTTTATTGCACCGTGCTGGTCACTCAGAGGATCCTTCCTCTAATCAAGTGCCCTGAGCATTGGGTAAACAGTTTTTATCATACACACTGATTATATATTCATTAGCTATCTCCGCTTACTTGATGCATATGAATTACTTTATTTTACATGGTCACATCCCTTATCGGAAGTCCTTATATGGACCTTTGGGGCCGTCTTCTTTGGTGGTCTTCAGCGTCTGTGTTACGATCCGCTAAATATAGAGGAGCAAAGTGAGCGCTCTGTGGATTGCGAATAGAAACTTCAGGTTCGAGTATTCCCTGAAACGAGATTAAAACCAAATGAGGTCAAATGTTGATACCAAAAAGTTGATGTATTTTATTTAACAGTAAATGACAAAGAGAGAGAAGGAAGGAAGGAAGGAAGGAAGGAAGGAAGGAAGGAAGGAAGGAAGGAAGGAAGGAAAGACGGACAGGAAGAGTGACAGAGAGATTAGGTAAAAATATCACCTCTCCGTGGATCTTAACGGCATCCAGTCAATCCTCTCCGTCTGGTCTTCTTTGTGGTGAGGGTCGCCTGCCAAAAAGCATAGAATTCAATGGATTAATATACGTTTGGGCCAGGTGGGAATGCCCAGGTACCTCCCCTGAGGGGGGGAAAATTTGATGCTGTCTCTTGCAAGACTGGATTGGTTGCATCACTTTGCCTTGCATGCAGTGCTCTGGTGCAGGGCCTCAGGAATGAGTCTGGGGAGCGCTTTGGGGGGTCTGCTGGATTATAACACTGCCTCAGTTGCCTCTCACGTGAATGTCCCATGGATGTGGCTTTCCCGAGATGGGGGGTTTTTACAGCTGAGCCAGTTTGTGTAACAGAGGAGGGGTGCTCACTGCCTCTGATCAGAGGTTATGCCACACACCCAAGGCTCTCCTCTTCCCCCCTTGGTTGGGGGGGAGGGGGGGGTATCTATGCAAACCTGGTCTCAGCAGATAAGCCTTATGACCATAAGGCTTATGGCCTCCCCCAGCCCAAAGCCAGTGAGGGATGATTTTCAGGACAGCTGCTGAGCTTGGCCCTCCTGTGGATGCTCTCCCAGCCTTGTTTCTTCCCAGACCTGAGATGATTGAACAACAGTGTCACTTTTATCTTATCTCAAGTTATCTTAGGTAGTTTAACTCACAGTTCAAGGTTTCAGTCAGGAGGCCCATTGTCTTAGTTTGAAAGACAGGTGTCTGCTAAGGAAGGCAAGAGCCTCTCTTGGAATAGAAGATGCACCCCCCTTCCCTCCAAATTATTATCGTTTTGAAATTAAGGGGCTTTCAGGCAAAGATAGGAGGAGTAGGAATAACAGTTCTTTGCTATATATATGTATAACACGGCAAACAAACAACAGTAACTATGGCAGTGATACAAACAGAACAGACCCCAGTGACAGCCTCTCTCGGCTGTCAGGCCCTTTCCCCTGCGGTGCGGTGATGCTCACGGCCGGCAGGGGTGCTGGCGGCTCCCGCTGAGCGGGGCAGGGGAGATGGTTCCCCCGCACCTGCAGGGGGCGTTCCGGAGCGAGCTGGGCACCACGCGGTGATGGCGGAGAAGAAGGTCACCTCACAAACCCCCTGGGGCAGCCAATCCCGGTGCCCCGGCAGGACCCCCAGGAACAAGAGGCTGGAGCAGGAGAGATGGACACAAATCCCAGGTTGTAGATGAGATGTACCAAACTCCAGAGCTGCAGCAGGACCTCTGGATGTCTCGGCAGGCAGGGGGTGCCGCGGCTACAGTGTAGCAAAAAGCTCACAGCAGCAGCAGCAGCAGAAGGAGCAGAAGCCAAAGCAGCAGCAGCGGCAGAAGCAGCGGCAGCGGCAGAAGCAGCAGAGGAGCAGCGGGTAGGGTGGCCTCTCTCTCCTCCCGATGCCAGGGATAAAGAGCCGGGCAGCACCCCGCTCCCACTTGCCAGTTCCAATCTGGCGCCAGTTCCAATTTCTGCCCAATGAGAAAACTCCAGGGAAAAAGAGGGCAGCCAGCCGGACCCTCCTCCTGTGGCCAGGTCCCTTTATTTCTCTTAAGTACCCAGCAATTTGTTCCTTAGCAACAAAGCATGGGGAAAAATTCCTTTAAGAGGGAAAAAAGAAAGAAAGAACGGGGAGCTTCTAAAACCTCAACACCCATGCAGGGTGGGGTGGGCTTCAGTGGTGCCGCTTCGGTGGTGCAGCTTCGTTAGACAGTTCTGCCATAATGGGAAAAAGTCCTTTATATCAATGTTTAAGCCATGAACTATAACATTTCAGTCTCTGACAGTCCAGTGTCCTTTTAGGCGGCTGTTCCTTGACCCCTGCTTTTGAATAAGTGCACTATTGTTGTTTTGCGTAACTTCTGCTTTGTCAGCCTTGCAGAGCTGAGCTGGCATCCTGTTTGCATTTTGCATGACTTCTGTTTGCTTAAGTTACATCCTTTATCTATTTCTCTGAGGCTATGCTGTTCTGTTCTACTGTCCTTATCGGTTTTCCATGGCCATGGCATAGTTGCTCTTGGCCTCTGCCAACTACGCCAAATGTGTGAATCGACACATACAGGTAACCAGGGCGACTAGCAAATGACAGCTGAGATGCAAAGAGTAGATTTATTTCATTACCTCGCTAACAACACCAGGCGGCAGAGACACATGGGGACACAGGCTTTGTTTGGCTTAGTTCATCCTAGGGAGCAGCAAGGGCACGCAGGGACACAGGCTTCAGTAGGCTTAGTTCATCCTAGCAGGCAGTAGGTGGGGCCCACTGCCGACCCCAATATATCAGTCTTTACCTGCACACAGTTTATTACAAGGCTGTGCTTTTATATCTCTCTCTCTCCCAGCAGGAGGCTCAAGCATGTCTGTGAGAGTGTATTCTCTCTACACAAGAATTCTACTTCTCAGAATAGGCAGAGGATAAACAACACTAGGCATAATAAATGGAGTTTTCCCACACTGACATTCTTAGCATTCCCAGCTGCAAGGTCACTTTGAGCAAAATTATTCCCTCCTCAACAAATCTTCTGGTTTTAACCCTTTCCTCCCAGCAATGTTATTAATGAAGATATTAAATAACACTGGTCCCAATACGGACCCCCGAGGGACACCACTTGTCACGAATGTCCATCAGGACTCTGAGCCATTGACCGTGACCCTCTGGATGCGACCATCCAACCAATTCCTTATCCACCTAAGAGTTCACTCATCAAATCCATCTGTCTCCAGTTTAGAGAGAAGGATGTTGTGGGGGATCGTGTCAAAGGCTTTACTGAAGTCCAGGTAAATTACATCTGTAGCCCTTCCCTTGTCCACTGCTGTAGTCACTCCATCATAGAAGGCCACTAGGTTGGTCAGGCAGGACTTGTCCTTGGTGAAGCCATGCTGGCTGTCCTGAATGACCTCCCTGTCCTCCATGGGCCCTAGCACAGCTTCTAGGAGGGTCTGTTCCATGATCTTCCCAGGCACAGAGGTGAGGCTGACAGGACAGGAGTTCCCAGGGTCCTCCTTTCTACCCTTTTTAAAGATGGGTACAATATTTCCCTTTTTCCAGTCACCTGGGACTTCACCTGACTGCCATGAATTTTCAAATATCATGGAGGGTGGCTTGGCAACTACATCGGCCAATTCCCTCAGGACTCTGGAATGCATCTCCTCAGGTCCCATAGACTTATGTACATTCAGGTTCCTCAGGTGGTCATGAACCTGATCTTTAATTGCAGCAGGAGGGGCTTTGCCCCCCCAGTCCCCATCCTGCTGTCCATCCACTTGAGAGGTGGGGGAAAAGAGGTTGCCACTGAGGCAAAAAAAAGTTGTCAAGTACCTCAGCCTTCTCCTCATCCAGTTACCAGTTTGACAGCATTGTTTATTGGGGGGGGTGTGTGTGTACACATTCTTTGACCTTCCTTTTCTGGTTAACATACCTGTAGAAGCCCTTCCTGTTATTCTTTGTGTCCCTTCCCAGGTTCAGTTCCAGCTTCATCTTTGGCCTTCCTCACCCCATCTCTACACAACTGTCACTTGAAAAGCGGCAATCTCCTCAAACCATTAGTGTTTGATTAGTCTGTCAGCACCCCAGGAAAACTGAGACCATTGTGCATGACCAGTCTGTCAGCATCCTGTTATGGGGACTTCACTGAGAAGTCCACTGGATCGGAGGACAGTTTGACTGACTTCTTTAGGTTCGCAGGTATCTTACCTGCTGCCGGCGACTGCTAGCGCCCTTGAAGGACCCACATTAACAGTTTGCTGAATAACACTTTATTAATAAAATTGTGACAGGTTAAGGTTTGAGGTTTGCCGGTGATAGTATCTGACTGCAAAGACTTATTCAAAGCAACATAATAATGGGCTCTAATCCCCAATGAAAGCCAGCTTGAGATAATCATTCAGCATGCACAGAGAACGGTTCTTACCCCATAGGACTTCCTATGGGGGAGAAGATAGGTTTGGCCTGTCGACTGATCCCAGAAGTTACAATGGAGTCTTCCCTACCTTCTCCCCATTCTTAACTCAGTTTTTATAATATTTCTTTATTTTTAGGTGGAGCTTGAGTGACTTTAGTCATACATCTTGCTCAGTGAGGGGTGGTCGTACCTTGGGGACAGGTAACATTAGTACAGTATCTGAGATAACCTTGGGATGGGGACATGTGTCAGTCCAAGGACAGTGATTTTGCCATGGTTGCTGATTCACCAGCAAGACGTCTTCCTTTGTCTCCTTTGGTTTTCAGCTGCTGTGCAGCTTATCAGCTAAAACGTACCACTGAGTTCCCTCCTCTGCAAGGGTTTCAACAGAGCCTGGCTGCAGGGTCTCCACTGCTCCACCCTCCATTTAGTCCCCCTTAGATTGTATTGTGTGGGGGAGGTCGGGCATGCTGACCACATTCCATCCAGGGAGTAGCAACCGCATTTCCCCCTATAATTTCCATAGTGTTAAAACTGCATCTATAACTTTCTACTCTTCTTTAACTTTCTACCTTTCTTTAATTTTACCCCAGCCTTCTTCCCACAACAACCAAACTTCATCTCTATACTCTTCCCAGGTCACCTGTCCTAGCTTCAACTATCGATGCATTTGCTTCTTTCCTGTTATTTTGACCAGCAGGTCCTGACTCAGCCATGCTGGTCTATTGCTTTCCTTGCCCAATTTCTTGCTCATGGGGATTGCTAGCTCTTGTGCTCTATGGAAGGTGTTATGCCAGCTCTGTTTCATTCCCTTGTCCCTGAGGGCAGTCTCCCAGGGGAGCCCACTGACAATCTCCCTGAAGAGCTGGAAGTCTGCCTTCCTAAAGTTCAGGGTCCTGACTTTACTCCTTACCTGACCCATATGCCTCAGGACTGCCAACTCCACCAATGCATGATCACTGCAGCCCAGGCTGCCTCCAATCTTGATGTCCCCAATTAGCTCACTGACATTGGTGACTATCAGATCCAGTATTGCATTCCCTCTGGTAGGGCTGTCTATGGTCCATGCAATTATTTTTAAAGCCTTAATTTATTACAAAACATTTCATCTTTTGCTAAAGTTGGCTCTTTTCACACGGTGGTTAGCTCTCAGAAATGCTGTCCCCTCAACTGCCAGTGACACTGGATGTAAAGCTAGGTGCTCAGCACTTTTGCAAATGAGATCCTAAATGTTTTGTATAAATTATTAGGATCAGATGAAACACCTGTGCAGTTAAGATACCATCACTTTCAGTGATATTCTCTTATTCATGAGACTTCATGTTGAGGGGATGACAATTTCTTATGAGTATCAGATGCTAAGTATACCAAGTCTCCATTTCCTAAGATTTGCATCACTGATTTGAAAATTACATATTGACTCGCGTGTTCTCTTCTGGTTTTGCTCTGAAACTATTTCCACACTAAACTCTCTGTGCTGGTTTTGACATAAAACCCCACAATCTCTTCAATCGTTCAAATACAGGGAGCATTAAAACATCTCTGCAAATAGATATAACAGACTGTAGTGGTTTGATGCTGGCCAGATGCCAGGCACCCACCAAAGCCACTCACTCACTCACTCACTCACTCACTCACTCACTCACTCACTCACTCCCCTCTGCAGCTGGATAGAGAGAAAATTTAACAAAAGGTTCGTGGGTTGAGATAAGGACCAGGAGAGATTGCTCATCAAATACCATCACGGGCAGCAAAGCAGGCTCTAATTAGAGATATGAATTAAGTTCATTACTAACAAGATCAGAGCAGGAAAATGAGAAATAGAATAAAATCTTAAAAATACCTTCCTCCCACCCCTCCCTCTTTCCCAGCTCTACTTCCTACCCCAGCGGCACAAGGAGACAGGGAATGGGGGTTATGGTCAGCTCATCACCCGTGGATTCTCACGTTGCTCAGGGAGAGGAGTCATTCCCCTGCTGCACTGGGGGGGTCCCTCCCACGGGAGACAGTTCTCTGAGAACTTCCCCAACATGAGTCCATCTCACATGCAACAGCTCTCTGCGAACCGCTGCAATGTGAGTCCATCCCACGGGCAAACAGTCCTCCCCAGACGGCTGCAGCGTGGGTCACTCTTTCACGGGGTGCAGTCCTTCAACGACAGGCTGCTCTGGCATGGGAGCAGGGCCCCTCTCTCCGCAGGTCTCCCATGGGGTCACAGCCTCCTCTCAGGCATCCACCTGCTCCAGCGTGGGGCTCCTCCACAGGCTGCAGGTGGATCTCTGCATCTCCATGGATCTCCATGGGCTACAGGGGCACAGCTCCTTCACTGTAGTCTTCATCATGGCCTGTGGAGGAATCTGGGCTCTTGTGCCTGGAGCACCTCCTCCCCCTCCTTCTTCACNAGGCCATGCAAAACCAATACAAATTTTCTCTCCTCTATGCAGCTGCAGAGAGGAGCAAGTGAGCGGCTTTGGTGGGTGCCTGGCATCCAGCCAGTGCCAAACCACTACACAGACTCAAGATGGAGGATGGGATTTTTCAGCTGCAGTGTGCATGATGGCTCTGTAGCTTCTTGAAATCCTGGTCACTTTTGGAGAACCTCAGTTCGCTTTTCGGTATGAATACAATACCTTGGTTGTTCATGTAGGTGTCTAAGTGGGAAGCACCGAATTATTTTGAAAGTCCCATTCCCCACCCCAACCCCCATTTCCATATTGTACTTAACTGACCTTTTCTCATAGTGGTGGTTATAGAGTTTTCACACCTTGCTTTTTTAGGATAGGGAGGACAATTTCAGAAATCCCTACTTTTTAAAAGGAAATTCTTTTGCTGCTTTGGGATATTTTTTCCTCCCTAAAGGGCAGCAGGGAAGATCAGAGTATAATCATAAAGGTCCCTTCTTGCCCTGATGCTCATCAATGTGCAGATAATTTTGTTCTCTCCCAGAGTCCATGATGTATGCTGACAGTGGAGCTCTAGAGAAGCGCTTTCCATGTGAGTTCTGTGGACGATCATTTACAGAGGGCTCTGAGTGGGAACGACATGTGCTGAGGCATGGCACGTAAGTTGGTTTGCAGACTCCTTTGCATAACAGCCAAATGTAACAGTTGATTTTTGTGCTTCTCCCCAACCAATTCCTCCCTCCCCCCCCCCAAAAAAAAAAAAACAATGAAAGCAAACACAGGGATATGACAGATTATTCTAACAAGGGAAGAATTCTAACACAAACATTGTTGGATGCAGTTATCAGATGTAATTGCTCAACTAGATGCTTCTGTCCATCCTCTTTGACCCAGGAACCCAGAGATCCAAGGTAACTGTTGTTTTTAAACTTGTACCTGAATATCTCCATATGTCCAAATACCGTTCCTATTTCAGGTTTAGATCAGACCTCAAACTGAAAGAAACTTTTATCTACAGATAAAGGGCCAAGGGTTTCTGGAATACAGATTGTTCCACAAATTCCCTCTGTTTGGGAGTTAAAATCTGGTGTTATCAACTCCAAATGTAGCACATAAATGTTCTTTACTATGATCCTAAAACTTAAACTTCATTTCAAGGTGAATACCAGTTCAGTTTGTTGGTCCAAAATTAACATTACTTGAGTCTATTGCTGATGTTTGCTTGCCAGTAGAGCAACATGGAAATGGCAGCAAATTATATGGAAATTTGGGGTTATTTTGGCTTTTTCTATTCCTTATTATTTATCTTTAGCATGCTTGCAACCAAACTTGGAGTTCCAGTGCAAAGAATTATGCACAGAGAAGTGTTAAGGGCTTCAAATAAAGGAAAATATCGATAAGTGTGCTCTCTCCCCAAAAAGCACACGGCAAAGTTAATAGCAAAGATCTTTTCCTTTCATAGAATCATAGAATGGTTTGGCGTGGTAAGAATTTCTTCCTAATATATAATCTAAATTTACCTTCTTTCAGTTTAAAGCCATTCCCCTTGTCCTGTCACTCCAGGCCCCTGTCCAAAGTCTCTCTCCAGCTCTCTTGGAGCCCCTTTAGGCACTGGAAGGGGCTCTAAGGTCTCCCTGGAGCCTTCTCTTCTTCAGGGTGAACACCCCCAGCTCTCCCAGCCCGTCTCCAGAGCAGAGGGGCTCCAGCCCTCGGAGCATCCTTGTGGCCTCATCTGCCCTCACTCCAGCTGCTCCACGTCCTTCCTGTGCTGGGGACCCAAGAGCTGGATGCAGCATTGCAGGTGGGGTCTCACCCGAGTGGGGCAGAATCACCTCCCTCAACCTGCTGGTCACACTGCTTTTGATGCAGCCCAGGACACAGCTGGCTCATAAATATCAGTCTATGCTGTGAAATAATAGGCAGCTCCGGAGCATTAATTTTCCTTCTCTTGACAAAGATCTGTTCAATAGAACAGATGTCTTTGCTGACTAGAGTTTCTTTAAAGAGGATTGAGTAATCCTCAACCAGGATTATTGGCATGTGGAAGACATTTGAATGCAATATTGTAGCTAGGCTGTGGAGGGATAAAGGGTAAGAGAAATAATAATTTCTTGTCTATTTAAATAAAAGTATTTGAAATGTTGCAAGTTTCAATAAGATTTATTGGTTTGTCAACTTTTTGGGAGAAGTACTCTCTCTATTTCCTTGTATCCAAAGCATGTTTGGATTGTAAAGGTTTCCATTTTCTGCTGCTTGAATTTTCAGGGCTCTGATTGAAAGTAAGCAAGGGACCAGAGAGGACAGCAAACTGAAGGAGAACACAGAAAAGACTGTTAATACACTGACAGTAGAAGAAAAGAAAAACACTGAGAAAATGGTGGTGGACTTGTCCCACAACAGTGAAACTACAGTCAGTGTTGTAGCTGCTGACAAACCTCTACAAGAGAACTCAGAGGCCAAAAATGAATAAAAATTTGGTGTGATTTTGATCAACTTACTTGAATAGTGGTGAATGGAAAGGGATGGGCAGGTGAGGTGCGCAGAAGGAAGAAACAAAGCTGCTTTTAGGAATGAATGATCTATTTTTAAAGCGCTGGTACCTATGTGAGTGTGTGTATATTAAAGCTATTTAAATGTTGGAATAAGTGGTTCCATAATATCACTGCATCTTTTCTTCTGGATCTTAACAGTGGGAAATTACATTCATATTGGACTAATGAAACAGCTCTCTGTGTCTCTACATTACACAATGCACTTTGCAGTAGAGACTTGTATTGTTTGCAAACAGAATGAGCACGATTGGGAGGTGATGTAACTTTTCAACATGCAAATTTTGCTGCGTTTTCTTCTAATTCCAATACATAATGATTTTCCAGACTCAATGCAACTGCTTTAGAAAACAAAAGCAAGACAGAAACTGCTTTGCTTAAAACAGCCACCTGTTTCCTAATACCTCAAATTTAACAAAAGGACATCTCTGGATTTGTTAGCACTGCCTGTTGTCATTATGATTGAAGTAGAGAGACTGCTGAGCAAGGTGGTGAAAGAACAAAGAGTGCTTAAAATCCCACTGTGGATTTCATTTCTTAAAATACTGTGATTTTTAAAAATTATTTTGGTAAGTTAAAAAAAAAATTAAAAGTCTTTACTTTCTAGATAATGCTTTGTGAATTGTCATCCTTTATTCCAGGTAAGCTGTTTGTTAGTATTCAGCTATCATTTTAGTATTTGATAGATTTCATGTGACTGATTGTGTGGTTTTGTTTGCCATATGTTTATTTCCTATCAGCCTGAACTGTTGCAAAAATGACACAGTTAACTTTCTCCTGTAAAATGAGTGGCGGTGTTATTTTTTTCCCAGACGGGAATGGGACAGGGAAAAGAATTTCTGTGACTATAAAACTTGTTATTTCTGTGTTTAGCATTTTTTTGTAATAAGTTTTTGGGGTTTTTTTTGTTTTTTAGGGTTTTTTTTTTGGTTTGTTGGTTGGTTGGTTGGTTAGTTGGTTTTTTTTTTAGCTAAAGAACCAAACTAACAGCACAGCTATGCAGCTTATGGGCCAAACACACTGGTCCTCTAATTTTTCTGTCAATTTTCAAATGAGCATCTATTGGTCTTGCACCAGTACTTTTTGTCAAGATCGGTGTCATCTCTTCCCCTCTCTTCCCCCCCC
>VZTN01007245.1:0-110633 GCA_013400515.1 Erpornis zantholeuca
AAGGCAACACCAGAAGTATTCAACTGCAGGTAACCACGCACAGTTCTTTAAAAATAAAAATAAATAATCATAAATCTGTTCCCTCTCTCTGAGCAGAACATTCCTTTCTTATATATTTTTATTATTATTATTATTATTATAATTTTTATTTTTTTAATTTTAAGACCAGGGGAAGGCAACACCAGAAGTATTCAACTGCAGGTAACCACGCACAGTTCTTTAAAAATCAAAAAGAAATAATCATAAATCCGTTCCCTCTCTCAGAGCTGAACATTCATTTTATATATATTTTTTGTTATTACTATTTTAATTTGTTTTATTATTATTATTTTTAATATATAGATGTATATATATTTTTTTTTTACTTTTTTATTTTTTGTTTTGTTTTTGTTTTATTTTTTTTAATTTAAAACAACCCCCCGGCCAGCTCGCTACGAACTCCCTCCATCCCAAATCCCTGTCCGGCTTCCTTCCTCCCTCGGCGGCTCCCTCCCACCTCAGGGGAGGAGCTGTTCCCGGGCTCCTTTGCCATGGTGCCCCCGGCCCCGTCCCTCCCGGGGAGCTGTGGGCACCGCGGGCAGCGGCCATGCCTCCGGGCTGCCACGGCCTGACGGGCACCCCAAAAACCTGCTTTTTTCCGGGGCTAAAACATGGACAACGCCTTCGTGCAAGAAGTGGCCGCATCACTGGTGAGAGAGTTTCTCAGCAGAAAGGTAAACTTGCCTCGATTTTCTCCCCGGGTGGGGGAGATGGCGCCGGGGACAGACGGGGAGGGCTGGGAGCATCGAGGGGTGCTGGGGGATTGATTCCAGCCTGGGATGAGCTGGAGGTGAAGCGGGGGAGGCTCGGGGGTGAGCGGCTGGACTACATCTCCCACAGTGCCCTTTCCTTCCCGGAGCTGGAGCTGCTTCCTCCCGCTCGGGGAAGCTCCATCCTTACCCGGCTGGAGGCTGGGAATTAAATCAAACACGCAGCTTCTTCTTCTCGCTTGCACTTTCGGTTTGTTTTTTTCTTATTTTTTAATTATTTTTTTTTTTCACTCATGAATTGCCTGTTTTGCTGTTGTCCTTCTGTTTGCAAGAGGCATACAAAGCCTATTTTTTTTTTTTTTAAGGCAAAAGGTAGCCGTTTTAGAGAAGCTGCTAATGTTTATTTCCCCCCGCCCCGGTTTTCAGTAATAACTTAGCAGAAAACCCTTTTTGGGGGGGAGGAATTGAGATAAGGGAAGGAAAGAAGCTCTTGTACTTGTCACAAACTTAATACTATAAAGGGAATTTTGGACCACACAGGCATGTGAGGAGTGTGAGATTGAGCAGACTGAAAGCACCTTCACATTTCCATGTAGCAGTGCCTGTGACCTTGTATTTCTGTTAAATCCTGAGGAAATACTGTTGATGTCAGACCCCCTGTGTCAGGAATGAGTTGTTCCATATCAGAAATTACACAGCCACTGTCTCACTAAGTGCTGCACAAACCTCAGTCTGATGTTTTGCATCCCACCTCCAAATGCACATCTTCAAAACAAGGGGCACTGATAATCCTTTGTGCTTCTCCTTCCCCCAGATCTTTCTTACACACCAGAGCCTACAGTGATAATGATCCTTTATTTATCACAACTTGCCCTTAATTTCATAAATCTGAGCCAGACACTCTGTCAGCAGAAAAATAAATCCTTTGTTGTGACAATCACCCTTCAAAAGGAAGGAATCAGGGCTTCCTCTCCTCTAAATAGTAGTCTTGGGTTGTACCACTTAAATTAGTTTGGGATCAAACTCACAATAAATGAGTCTCTCTCCCCAGAAAGTGAGATGCCCATCGATTTTGTCTCTGAGGTGTCCATGGGTGCTGACCACAGACTGAAAGGTGAAGTTTGAAGACCCCGAAGCAGCTGGTGCTGTGGAGATCTGACTGATTTCCAACCTGAGGCTGCCTGGGATAACTTCAGCTCAGGGCCTTTCACACAGCTCATCATTCTTAGGAGGCTGTTTAGCAGCTGAAGTCACCTGCACAGAGTTTTTTTGTTTTTCTGTGTTCGGCAAGTTCCATCTCACGTAGCCACCTGAATTATTTTCACACCCGTGGGCTGTGATAATTCCATCTTGTCCTGTTACAGCAAAAGTTCTGAGGGTTACCTGGTCACAAATTTGGGAGTAAAAGATTCGGGGTCTGAGGCTTTTCCTTCTCAGGGTTTGAAGAAAACCATCACCACCATGGACCGGGAGCTGCCCCGCTCTGCACTCAGCATCAATAACAGGAATGAGCTCCGGAATGTCCTGCACCTGCACTCCCTGTACAAACACAACAAGGTGAGGGAATCCGTGCTGCTTCCCAAAGTGTGGAAGCATCCATGCCCATTTCTGTTTGCAACTTTATATATGGCACAGCAGATGGAAATTGTGCTTCTAGCATTTATTAGCCTTTAAAATGCAATATAAACAGTGCACTCATGACTTGAGGCACCAAAATGCTCTTAGTACTTCATATAAGTCTATAAACTTCAAAACACTCTCTCCTATTGTAGAAAAAGGTGAGTTTGAGTACAGTTACCACACTTTGGAATATTTAGCTAGAATGAGAGTCAGAAATCACTATGACAGGTTGTTTTTCTGTGTCGTGCTTCCTTCACTTAACACAGCAGCACCTTTGAGCTCTTGCCATTCTCTGGCTGCCACCTTCCAGTTCCCTGGATTGTTTGTACAGTCACACCTGGGATACACCCCCAGCTGACTGTAGGAAACAGTTAAAATGTTCAGTTGCTGTTCAGTGTAAAAGTGATGCCCTGCAGCCAGAATAACACAGCCTTTCCACAGTCACCGAGAGCTTTATTTCTCTTTCTGCCTAGGCAAAGGAGAACCCACTGAAAACCCTGCTTGAAATTATTACCAATTACTTCCTGGAGCACCGTGGGACTTCCAGGAGCACGGGGTCCAGCTCTGCTCTGTCAGCTCCTCAGAGTAAGAGCTCAGCATCCCACCCACCTGACCTCCAGGATGAGGGCCATGGCAATGCCAATGCTCTGGATGAAAACAAAACTCAGGCCTCCAGGTAGAGCCTGATTTATTTCTCTTTGCCCTGTGTGTTCACTTATTTTTTCTGAATTAAGGGAACTAGTGTTAAATGTTGTATCATTTCTTCAGCTCTACTACATTTTTATTAGTTATCCTCGTAACACAAAGCTTAGCTTTCCAGATTATTAAAACCTCCTGTGCAAGCCACCTTTCAAAAATGACCTTTTGTGTTCCCTGCTAATTCTGAAGACTGATAACCTCAATTGCATCATTCAGTCACTGAAATAGGAGATTTCAGGCCTTTCACATTGGAAATACTCAAATTAAAGGAGGTTTGGAGTGAAACAAACCACCTGTGCTCAAACTACAGGTATATTCATGCCTTACATGGGCAAAACCAAGGTTTACTGTCTTAAATTCAGTGTTGTTACAAATAGTGTAGGTTTAGATCTTGCAGAATACGTGAAAATAGCATGTAACCAAGTTTTTCATTTATTGGTGCCTCAAAGAGGATTAACAGCCCTTATATGCTTCCATTGAAAGCTTTTAAAATGGGCACAAGAGTTTAATTCACCTTCCCAGCTCCCCTCTCAGGGAATTAATCAGGTTGTATTCTTCATCCCAAATGCAGCATGCTCAAAGCAGCCAAGTCTGAGCATCAGTGCATGAGGAAAACCCATGAAGTCATTTCTTACAGGGGAAGAAAGCCAAGATGTTTCAAGTTGAGCTCAGAAGCAACACTTGAAAAGGAGGCAGGGCAAAGGGTTTTTTCCCCTTTTTCTTTTTTCTTCCTCCTGTTTGTTTTGGTTTTTTTTTGTCCTTTTTTCTTTCCCTTTTATGGATCTCTTCCCTGACACTGCTCTGTGAGGGCACAGCAGTGCCCAGCAGTGTTAACATTGGAAGGGACTTTAAAGATGATCTCATTCCACCCCTTTCCACTATCCCAGATTGCTCCAAGCCCCATCCAACCTGGCCTTGGACACTTCCAGGGATCCAGGGGCAGCCACAGCTTCTCTGGGCACCTTGTGCCAGGGTCTCACTGCCCTCACAGGGAGGAATTCCTTCCCCAATATCCCATCTAACCCTGCCCTCTGCCCTGAGGGTCACCCTCACCACTGCCATCCCCTCTGGGCAAGGGAAAATCAGGAGTTGCCAAGGTCAGCCAGCCAGTGCCTGAAATTTGTTTTATTTTCAACTACCTGGGTAATTTTTAACGATGCTTTCAGGGGTGGAGAGTGTAATCAGACAGGATTATTCACAGTTCCTTATTAAGGAGTCTGCTTTCCTTTTACCTTTCCTTTTGGGTGTCTGTGTGAGTGTCTGTAACTGTTCAAACAGTCTCTAAGCCAGCACCCCCTGGCAATGAGGGGTTGTGTGCAGCTGGGTCAGGAGTACTGACCAGTATTAAGCAGTCCTTAGTGCTGGAAGGGATTCCAGAGGCAGATCATGCTCCCTGAGGTGGATCAGGCTCCCTTTGTTTGCATACACAGCATGTCCTCACAACACGAGACACACTCAGGGAAAAATGGTTTAAATAAAAGGAACTTTTTCATGGTAAAAAATATTTCAACTTTTGGAGTTGCTTTACAAAGAATTAGGATGGAGGAAAACATCCCAGAGTGAAAAACAAGTTCAGGGACTTGTTTCCTTGTATTAAGGAAGGTGAGCATTTTTGAGTTACACAGAACATAAATTTATAAATGGACACAGAACTGGGAACTACTCAGTAAAAGAATTCCCATCCCAAAAGTGCCTTTCTTTTTGGACTAAGATAAGTGTTCTACATCTCAACAAAGAGTGAGAGGGGTCAGTAGAGTCAAAGTTACAGGAGAGCAGAGGATGTGAGGAAAGGTGTTAACAAATTTCTGAACAGATGGAGAAGTAGTGGGAACTGCTGGTGTAGCTTAGGACCTGTCTGGTAGAACATATAAATTGTATTTTCTGCTATGATATGCAATTATAGAGTCACAGAATGGTCTGGGCTGGAAGGGACCTAAAAGCTCATCTCATTCCAACCCCCTGCCATGAGCAGGGACACCTTCCACTATCCCAGGTTGCTCCCAGCCCCAATTCCAACCTGGCCTTGGACACTTCCAGGGATCCAGCAGCAGCCACAGCTTCTCTGGGAAATGTGTGCCAGGGCCTCACCACCCTCACAGAGAAAAAAATTCTTCCTAATATTCAATGTAAATTTCCCCTCTTTCAGTTTGAACCCATTTTACATCAAAATGAATAAGCATGGGATTGTGTTACCCATATTATAACCAATTGTGACACATAACAGTGACACTGAAATAATGTCCTGAAGTCCTACATCCAGATGTTTAAGTGAAATGTGACTGCATTTGATTACCACCTTGAGATAAAATGTTACTTAATTTGACAGCAGTGCTTCAATTAGCTGGTTTTATTAATTTAATTGCCCATTAATTTTCTGTTTCAAGCTTTTCCTCTGTCTTCCCTCTAGGTACGATGTGGAGAATCCGCTGGATAAAATCCTTCCACCCAGAAAACATCAGCACAGAAGTGAAAAATGCCACACAGGGACAACCCACAGCAGTAACCTTACCTGTGCTTGGGACAAGAAGTTAAAAGACAGTGGAGAGGATCTAAAGGCAGCTCTGGTTTCTGAGGAGCTGAAATCCACAGGGAAGGAGAAATCAAGGCCCAGGGCTGGGCTCCTTGCCAGGGCAATGATGGCTGGACCAGTGGCAAGTCCACCAGAGGTGATTCCCAACAGTTCACAAAATATTTGCCTTGCCCATGGATTTTGTATTCAGCCTGCTGGAATAAAAATCATTTGCAAATAATATCCATTATTTAATCCATTAAATCTGCAGGGTGAAGAGATGTGGTGAGTGAGGGGAATTGTTCTGCTTAATTCACAATATCAGATACAACCACTGCAGGCAACTGCCCCCTGCATGTCTGTGATTTCTGGTCACTGAATTCCTTTATAATTCTTTCCCATTTTTGAAACCTCTGGACAGATTTGGTTTTCTATTTTCCTACGAAAGTTGCTTTTCTTTACCTTCACAGTATCTGTTTTACTCTGTTTTTTCCAAGACCCACATTTAATCACTAGCAGTTTGGAACTGAAAATTGCTTTCAGTTTGAAATATGTTTCAGGATTGATCAAATCAGGCCATATTCCATCAAGAAGTGCTTTCAAAGCACAGTTTAAAAATTTCTGCCTATGTTTTTCCTTCATGCTGCTAGACAGGGACTTTTCCAATATAAAATTAAGCTTGTAATAATGAGAAATTAAAATATCTTAACTGTGACATTTAGGTAATACTGAAGAGCATGTGGAAGTTAAATGATTTAGTTGGGTTTTTATAAATATCTCTGATTTAGAAATAAAGACCAGTGGTAGATACCAGTAAAATATCTTAAATATCTTGATTTCCCGAGTTGGGTACAACCCCAAGATAAGCTTTTAGGAAGTATTTTGTTGATTTTCTTGGGTAAAGGAAAGCATATTCTAATGGACTCTAGCATTTTTAATACTGGTCAAATTTTAAGTGAAAGTGTTTTTCTTGTTTATTACTGATTTTTTTTTTAAAAAATCTGATTGACTCTATAAGCTGATTCCTAAAAATAACTGAGTAGGTAAGCTCAGAAATGAATGCTAGAGCTTTCCTGTGCTTCTCATGTTTATTTAAAGATGCTAAGATGTTAACCTGTGGCTGACATGGCACTTTTTTTCCCCAGGATCCCCAAAAAAAGAGGCTTTCCAAGCGATCCACGAGCATCAGCAGCACAGCACAGCTCAGGGGTGAAGGACACGAAGAGCAAGAGCTGAGTGTCCCAAGCACTGATTTTCAGGAAAGCAAAGCATCTCCAGCAAAACCAAACCTGGAACTGACATCAAAGACTCACACACTGAGCTCCCACACCAGTTCTGCCTCTGAAAAACCAAGGAGCAGCCCCAAAGATGCAGATGACTTTTTGTCCAAGCTGCTGTCTGAGAGAGAGAGGGCCAAGACTGAAGAAAGAAAATCACTCCCAGGCTCTGGTGCAGACAGCAGTGAAAAAAGCCTTAAAGTGAGTGTCCCTCACAGACATGCAGGGGCTGGGAGAGAAAAGAAGGAGAGATCCCTCAAGAAAACTGAGAGTCACTTGTCAGGCCACAGGTGAGAGTATTTCTGGGAATATTATGCTAAATCTGATTTTTATTATTGTTCTGCACTATATCATAATGATATAAAGGTGTCTCCTTCTGTGAGCTCCCAATAGATATTTTTGGCTTTTCTCTTTCTTATATTCTTAACTGATCTTTTCTTAATATATATTTTTTTTTCTGGGTAAAATTTAAGAGTGAGAGGCATCCATTTTATTTATTTACACACTAAAACTGCAGCCAGATTTCTTAAAATTATTATTGCTATTTTGTTTTCCAGTTTAATTTCTTACAAGCCTGAGATACCACATGTGCAGGCTCTGTTGAGAAGGAAATAATTATGTCTTAGGTCTCTCCACATTTATGTTAGGGGCTGTGGGAATTACCAAGCTGGGGATCTGCTGGAGCTGCAGGTGGGCCAGGAGTGGCACTTGCTTCCTGTCTGCAACCAAAAATCGACTGAAAATAGTTGCCAGCATTCCACAGTGTGTTGGCTGATTTAATTTGTAAAATTAAATATTACTTTGGCATAATAGGCCAAAGTACTACAGTCTAAAGTCTTAAAACTTTTAAGTGGTTTAGTACAGCTTGACTGAGCCTGTAAGGTAGTGCTGCCCCATCACTTCATCCTTTCCTCTCTCAGGATGGTTTTTTACCTCACAATCAGCATTTAATTGAGGTAGAGAAGAGAGCTTCAGTGGCCTTTTCTCAGCAAAGCTGAGAGTACTGAATGTAATCCTGGTATTTGATAATTAATGAATGTGTAGTTCATTATGGATGAGCCTCAGAGGCATGGTGGACTGGCTGGAACTCTTTGGGAAAACTGTGGTAAAAAAACAGTAAAAAAGTCTTGTACAAACTTTGCTGGTTAATGCAAAGGTTGTTAACACAGGTTAATGTTGGTGCCTTAAATGGCTCCCTAGAAACAGAGAGCAGACAGGAAGCAAGGAATCAAGGAGGGATTGATTGGAAAGGCCTTCAGAGGTACACTCTGGGCTCCAGAGGCTCCTGCCTCAGTGCATCCCAACATGGACAAGGACAGCTCCCGAGTTCTTCCCACTTGGATCTCAGCATCAATTCCCCAAGCAGAAGCCAGGCAAGGATGGAATTTGGCCAAGCTTGCCCCCCTCTTGCCAAGATTGTGGTTTGCAGTTGTTGGGCCTAGGAGGGTCTGGGTGTCCTTGGAGAGCTGGAGAGGCTTTGTTGTGTGTGTGTGAGCATGAGAGAACAGCACTGAACGAGCTCCAGGGAACTGCAGAGTGACACTGGGCAGGGCAGGGCTGGNGCCCAGTGGGAAAGGGCCTGGGGGCACTGGGGACAGTGGCTGAACATCAGCCAGGACTGCCCAGGTGGGCAGGAAGGGCAATGGCACCTGGATTGGGTGAGGAACAGGGTGTCCAGCAGGAGCAGGGTAGTGACTGGGCACTGCTGGGGCCACACCTCAAACCCTGGGGTCACTTTTGGGCCCCTCACTACAAGAAGGACATGGAGGGGCTGGAGTGTGTCCAGAGAAGGAGCTGGGAAAGGCTCTGGAGCCCCATGAGTGGCTGAGGGAGCTGGGAAAGGAGCTCAGCCTGGAGAAAAGGAGGCTCAGGGGGGACCTTGTGGCTCTGCACAAGTCCCTGACAGGAGGGGGCAGCCGGGGGGGTCAGGCTCTGCTCCCAGGCAACAGGGACAGGAGGAGAGGGAACAGCCTCAGGCTGGGCCAGGGGAGGTTTAGGTTGGGTATTTGGGAAAATTTCTTCACTGAAGGCATTGGAACAGGCTGCCCAGGGCAGTGGGGGAGTCACCACCCCTAGAAGTGTCCAAAAGGTGCGTGGATGTGGCCCCTGGGGTCAGGGCTTAGTGGTGAACATGGCAATGCTGGTTGGACTCCATTGTCGCAGTCGAGTCTGGGGACAGCAAAAAACTGCAGCATAAAGTTCAGATGAAAGAAGCTATTTATTAACAAAATCTTGTCTTTTTTATATCTAGGATCACTAGAACCAATAATCATTGGTTCTTAGGTGAACACCTTTTTAGCATCATTGGTTAATTACAGACCCACAGGTTGGAATAACAAAATGTAAAAAAACACCACTTGCAACTTGTAGTTTACCAAAACACATGAAATAGTTTACACAAACTTCTCCTGGTTCTCAGCTCTGCCTGTGAGAAAGCAACTTCTCACAAACAAGGCCAAAAACTAGAAAATTTCTCCCTAACTTGTTAACATCCACGCTCGATGATCCTGGAGATCTTTTCCAACCTAAACAATTCCATAATTCTGTGATTCACTCAGGTGTGTTTGCACTCCTAACCTTGGGCAGCGAGAGCTGAACAGGTTTGGAAGGAGGGTGTCCCACAGCAGGACACACAACTTGCTGCCATGCTGTGCTCCATCCCTGCGGGGAGGGATGGAAACAATTCCCTTCCCAGCCAGGGCAGGAGAGGGAGCCCTTTGCTAAGCAGAGCCTGCTTGCAGAGGAGCAGGGCTGCTTCACTCCTGCCAGGCAGTGCAAGTTGGAGCCAGCAGAGCCTTGGAATCCCTGCTGAGCTCCTGTGAGCACCCACAGAACCCAGCAGGGCTGCTGAGACCCCTGGAGTTGGGTGGAAGGAGCAGGGATTCCAAATGAACACCCACAGTATAAGCCCTGCAAGACTTTTATTTCCCTTCAGCCAAATCCTGCAGTGTTTGGGAGCCCTGCAGATTTTTGGCCAAAGTGATTGAGTATTTTGAGGCATGAAAAATTACATGTTTTTGGATATTTGTCTGGATCCTCTTCCATTCCCTGCTACCTGACATAATCTAAGTATGATCTGTTTATTCAATACTCAATCTATTTAGATGAGTAGCTGAAAACCTCTATAATATTAACCACAGCTGGTTCAGTCACAGCATCTGTAATTCTGTTTTTTTTTTTTTTCCCATAGAAAACTAAAGATAAATCTTATTTTTTCCTTTCATTTGCTTTACCTTTTTCATTCTTTTTCCTCCCATGCCAAAAGTGTTGTTACAGCATCCAGGCTGCATCCTGTCCATATATATGAGAAAAAATTGGAAGTAAAACCCTTGCCATGCTTTAAAAGAATACCTGGCTATCAAAATACCCTGGGAAGTACAGGTTCACAGAATTTTGACTCACACCTTTTTTTTCATTAAAATTACAGGGTCAATGATGGTTCTTTATGTCACGATTGTATTTTTTGCCATATTTTGAGGGGTTATTTCATAAAAAAAAATATAGCATGGTGTGGAGTTTGAATCTATCCAGGTTCTATAGGTGGTTTTCTTTTTAGAATTTTTGTTTTTAATTAATCCAGGAGAAAAGCAATACATAGGTGGCAGCAAATCTTCATTTATCTGCTGGGAGCAGACAGCAGCCAAATTAATTTCTCAATTCATGGAATCCCAAATCACCAGGTTGGAAGAGACCTCGAGGATCACCTGATCCAACCTTCCTTGGCAAAAGCAGAGTCTTGACAAGGTGACCCTCAAGTAACCCTGCCCAGCCAAATCTTAATCCCAGGGTTTGGGAACTCAGCACTTCCCTTGGGGGATGCTTCCAATGGCTGAAAAATTAGAAATTTGGAAAATTATCCTCTTGGGTCCAATTGGAATATCCCCAGGGGTAATTTGTACCCTTGGCCCCTTGTCTTTTCCATGTGATTCCTTGGAAAAAGGGAGTCTCCATCTTGTTTGTAGCCAGCCCTATTTAAATGCTGGGATGTGGTGATGTTGTACAAGCAGTGCACACACATTTATACAGAATTATGTCAGTGATTCCTCTGTGCTCCTTCACAGCAATTTTATTTGACTTAACAAATTAAAAATGACATTTCTGTCTCAGTGCCACTCCAGTGGAGAGTTTTAAACTCCTCTCAGGTAATTTTGATGCTGTTGTTTATGGTTCATTTTCAAGGGAGTATTCATCTTTTTGTTGTTGAGTCCCTGTTCCCCTCAGTTGTGTACAAGGCCAAGTAAAATGTGAATTACTCCACGACATTTTTTTTTTCTTTTTATTTAGAGCTTTTTAAGGGAATAAAAACCTAAACTTAAAAGTACCCAGTCCAAGTGACTGATCCATGATTCCAACTAAAAATTGCTGTGTCTGTGGTGTCTTAAGATCTGCAGGAACTTGGGAGAGATGATGTTGAGGGAACATACTCAGGTCACAGGTGGCAAATTATTAAAGACTTTCCTCAGTCTTTTATCCTGGGCAGAGCCTTGAATGGCAGCAAGGAAAGGTTCTCTGCTTCCTTTGATATCTTGAGGTGGGCTTGGCCCAGGTGACCTCTAAATCATTCTGTGATACTCCTTGGTGCTGAATCCCATACTGGAGGGGAATATTTATCCTTAACCTGAGCACACAGAATAAAGAATGAGTGGAATGGAATTCATGATCTTTAGGAATTGTTAAAAAGTAAATGGGTGTTGAAGTCGATGCCTGTCCTTGCATTAAAGACTTTCTATTGCTTTTCCAGAAAAAAAACATGATGAATAATGACTTTTTTGGGAAGGTTACATGGGGTTATAAGGTCATGATTTCCCCATTTCACAGCTTGAGCAAACAAAACTGGGGAAAGGCAAGAAAAACCCACTTCAGAACAGTTGAGAAACAGTTATTGTGTCTTGGCTGCAGTTGTTGCTCCTGCAGCCCCTGAAGTTGAATTGCTTTCCTAATTTTCCATATTTCCTTAAGTCTATCAGTGCAAAGTGTGGTGGTGCTGTGGAAACCCTCGGGTTGTCAGCTGAATAAATAATTTCTAGATGAGTAAATCCGAGCTGGCAGTTCTGCAGTGGGGTGGAATCACCTTTTGCTGAGTTAGATTTGGTCTGTACAGCTCCATTGCTCTCCTGGTAGTTAAGAAGAAGAAGAAGATGTGATGTTTGAAATTCTGGTTTTCACCTATAAAGCCAACCAACTTTTCTTCCATAGTTCCAAGAAAAGCAGCATAAAATTAGAGTCAGAGCACTGAAATCAGATAAAAAGGGTAAAAGTGGACAAAAGGACTTTGCAATCAGGACCTGAAGTTAGGATATTTCTTAGGAGCTCAAAGGGGATGGCTCAGAATCAGAAAGACACAAAGAATTGGGAGTATCATGACGTCAGAACAAAAATTTCCTGCTGCCATTAGCGAGCAGAGGGATGCAGCAGTGAATCCCATTGTCCAGAGACAGAGATCTGTGCAGTTCCAGGAGCAGGGAGGATAATTGATTCTGCACTCATCCTTCCATTGTGAGCAATCACCTGGATTATCCCTGATTGCCCTGTGCCTGGCCAGCGGTGCTGGCTGGGAGCTGCTGCTTTCCTGCCAGCATTCTGCCACTGCAGAGGGATATTCCAGGCACCAGGGACTGCTTTATGGCTCTGGTGATGCCTTCAATGGCTCCCTAGAAACAGAGAGCTGACAGGAAGAAAGGAATCAAGGAGGGATTGATTGGAAAGGCCTTCAGAGGTACACTCTGGCCTCCAGAGGCTCCTGCCTCAGTGCATCCCAACATGGACAAGGACAGCTCCCGAGTTCTTCCCACTTGGATCTCAGCATCAATTCCCCAAGCAGAAGCCAGGCAAGGATGGAATTTGCCCAAGCTTGCCCCCCTGTCCCCAAGATTGTGGTTTGCAGTTGTTGGGCCTAGGAGGGTCTGGGTGTCCTTGGAGAGCTGGAGAGGCTTTGTTGTGTGTGTGTGAGCATGAGAGAACAGCACTGAACGAGCTCCAGGGAACTGCAGAGTGACACTGGGCAGGGCAGGGTTGGAAACATAGAAAAGTTAAAACCTAAAGCATCACTGGAAATTGGCTTCAGGTGCCTTTTCCAGCCAAAATCTGTCCCTCTGTGCTTCAGCTCCGCCACCAGGAAAGTGCCAGTGAGCTCAGAGCCAGGGTTTCTCTTCCTGCCATGGTCTCTCAGCTGAGTTCACCTCATTTAGTGCTTCCCATTCCCAAAATATCCCTCATTCTTTGGTGAGGAGCCTTTTTCTAGCAGTGCCCTGCATTCTGAGACGGATGGGGTTGGGTTAGGGAATTGCCATAAGCACCAAGCCTAACATTACTCATATTTCATAGAATCTTAGAAATTACGGAGGGAAAAGAACTTTTAAGGTCATTTCTTCCTATGGCAGATGAATCAGTGCTATATATACTTACATTTGCTGTGATACTTTTTCCAGGTTGTGTCTGGTCCAGTCTTAAATGACTCAAGTGACACCTCTCCCCTGATAATACATTCCAGTTTCTAGCAGACCTTATTACAGGGACTTTTTTTTGTTGTATTCACCTCCTGTTTGCTATTTTTTGTGATTTTATTCATAGCTGAAGTTGATTTTTGACTGGTGTTTCTGTTCCTTGCTACATATTCATCTCTGTTAAAATACTCTTAAGTGTTTTTCATGTTCCTTTAGGAATTATTTGTCTAAAGCTTGTACTGTCTGCTAAATAATTTTGTCTTTCCTGCTCTGAACTTTGGCTGTTATTTTTTCTGTTAGGTTTTATTGATTTGTTTTACATCTCCTCCATGTATTTAAGGGTTTCTCTAAAATTGTCACACTGTGATTCTCACAGATAACAGAGCAAGAACTATCACCTGCTCCTCACTTAGTCCTCAGCATTATAAAATCACAGTACAGGTGAACCTATTGCGTTAGTGAAAATTCTGCTTTTTCTTTTTTGTATATTCCAAAAAAAAAAAAAAAAAGGCCCTGAAAACTTCTTTATAGAAATAGGAAATCCTTAGAGATAAAAAATACAGATCTTCAAAAAAATCCCTTAAATCCTTTACAAATAAATTCAGGGTTGTTTAGTTGTTTTGGTTTTTTATTCTTTTAGATATCTGACACTTTCAAAATATTGTTGTATAAAAATTATAAGGACCATAACGCTTTCAAAATAATATTTTGAAAGCATCATGGTCCTTAAAGGATTGATATTCCTGCTCTCTGTTCTTAACAGGAATAAAAAAGCTTAATTTATTTTCCATGTGAGGACTCAGCCAATACCTGTCAATTACAGATGGTTGGGTGCCTAAATCTGCAAAGATCCTTTTCTATCTTTTTATCCTGCATCATCCCCAGCCACAATCTGTGCTGATCTGCTTTAGGAGGTTGGCAGAGAACATTGGCCATGAGTGTCTGAGCAAGTCCTGGGCAGGATTTGATGTTCCCTCAGCCAGGGTGAGCACCAGAGCAGAGCCCAAGCAACCCAGGAGCTTTCTGGGCTGTGCTGATGGTGATTTCTTGACACACCCAAACAGGAAAATTCAATACCTGTTGAAGGTTAATATGTGAATGTCTCATTTCACAAGGAATACTAAATCAACATTCCAGTTTTAATGCTATTTTTTAAAAATAAAATCGGATTTTCAACTCAAAGGAAAAATACTTCCAGCAAAGTTATGTAATGTACATTATTTACCCAGCAGTTTTGGTTGGCTCCAGTCTTTCCTACTGTGCATTTTGGTGTAAAAGTAGGTTTTCTAGGAATATCCTATGTTGTTTGCCTGGTGGGCTGCAATGTTTCAGTGTTACATACAAAATCACTGTGTAGGATGGGATGGCTTTGTCTAAAATAATACCTGGCAATTTGGTGAGTAATAAAGCTTTGATCCTGGGAGGTGTTGAGCAATTCCTAAAAGTCCTCACCACCTGGATAGCCTGGGATAGTCCTCACTACCTGGATAGCCTGGGATAGTCCTCACTGCCTGGATAGCCTGGGATAGTCCTCACCACCTGGATAGCCTGGGATAGTCCTCACCACCTGGATAGCCTGGGATAGTCCTCACTGCCTGGATAGCCTGGGCTCCAGAGGCTCCTGCCTCAGTGCATCCCAACATGGACAAGGACAGCTCCCGAGTTCTTCCCACTTTGATAGCAGCATCAATTCCCCAAGCAGAAGCCAGGATAGATATCCACCACCTGGATAGCCTGGGATAGTCCTCACCACCTGGATAGCCTGGGATAGTCCTCACCACCTGTTCTGTGGGGTGAGGTCTGAGCTCCCATGGCTGTGTTGTTTTGGATTGATCTTGTTTAAAACCACAAACGCCCAGATTATTCCAGGATTCTCAGTGTGTGTGTGTGAGCAAGGCCTGAGGAATTAATTCAGTTTTGTGAGAGGAAGAGGATGCTCTGGGCTGGGGTGGCATTTCTAGGAAGTGGGAGTTTAGTCAGAGTGCGGCGTTCCAGACGAAGGAGCGGAAGGGAATGCGGGGCTGGAGCAGCCCAGGAGTAAATTACGTGGGCACATTTCCTTCCACCTTTGTCTGGGATCGCTGCCTTGTCCTTCAGGCACACTTTGCATCATCTCCAGCTTCCCCCCCCAGTGCTTTGGAGTGGGTTTGGAGGCAGGAAACACGAGAATAGTGCAGCCACACCTTTGTGGAGAGAGGAGCCAAGCCCCTGGAGGGGTTCTGGTCCCTTACTCCGGGGAGTGAGTCTGGGCTTGGCTCTTACAACAGGCAGCAAGGCAATGTCTGTCTAACAAAATGGGCTCATCTGTAGGGATTTCATGGATGAAAAGAGAGGTTGTGGTTGCCAAATCAGCAGTGAAAACCTTCAGGTGCCTGGAGTTGAGCAATATCTTTTATCCTGAAAGCCTGGGACTGGAAAAAAGGGCCTGAAATAAAAGTTACAAACTGTTGTGGCTTTGGTGTGGTGCCGGTGGATTTATGGCACCAGAGCCCACGGTGTAACATCTGTGGGGCTGCCATTTGCCCTTTTAGTATTTTTCCAGCACTCCATAGGAAGAGGCATTTTGCAATTACTGGAAGTGACAAATGGCTTCTGTATCATTTCTTTATTTTTGGAAAGGAGGTGAATCTGGAGAGGTCCAGCCCATTGCCTGAAATGCAGCAATTGAGAATTTGCATTAGGGTATCACTGAGTCTTCCAACTCTGTGGCTCTGTGCAATTGCTTGCTCCTTAAAAAAGATCAGTTGTGTGCAGGTAGCACAAGGAATTTTTTTACCCCTATTTATCCCTCAGATTACTTTACCAGGAGGTAAAATGTCTGTGGGCTCACCAGTAATCTGTTTTTTGAACTCACCTTATTATAATGAGATAAGAGAATACCCCATCCTCAGTGCAAGCTTTTATTTCCCAATTTCACTGTTGATATTAGCTTTCAGGAAGATCATTTATATTGCTAATACCTGTCAGGTTACAGTGGTTTGAACAGTCAAAAATGTGAGGAGGAACAGAATTCTCACAGGAAATGGAAGGCTATGAATGTTCCACATCCCTAAAAATTAAATGGCCTAAGAGTTGAAGGCCCAAACCAGACAGAGTGGGTACTTCATGGGTGGTGAATGGAGCAGAGGGTTGGATTCACCTCCACTGATGTGCATTGGGTGCCAAAATCTGGGAACCCTTTTCTGACCTTTATGTTGTGTCTTGTAGGTGCTGTGCATTTTTATTTAATGGAATTGTATCTCCCCTTTTTTTAAATTTTACTGATTCTTGTTTATTTTGCTGGTGGCAGTTTTGAGTTGCTGAGAATTATGGTGAGTTCACAGAGGTGGTATTGAGCTCCCTGGAAATTCCAGTGTGAGGGTGTCACACTCCAAAAGCTCTGCTGGAGAACAGTAGGAGCAAAGCAGCTCCACTTTTGTCATAATTCTGATTTTGTGCCTGGAGATAAATATTTGTTCATAGTTCATGGATGAGCTTTGTCTTCAGGTGAGCCCAACTCATCAGGCACTTCAAAGCATCTTGTAGCTCAGCCTGTGATTATAATAATCCTTTCTTTATATATAAACCTTCCCAACAAAGATTTCAAATTGTCACACTTAGTAAAATTCAGCAGGACAAATGCAAATTCATGTGTGAGAATCCATTTCTATCAGAAATGTCCACTCCTGGTAGAAATGACCCTTTCAGAGAAGGAAGTTTCTCATTTACCTGTTCTGTATCTGTCAATGTTCACAAATCTGTCATCTGTTCACAAGTTAATTTTTCATATTGCAAATGTTCAAATCAGATCAGATGCAGGTCTTCACTAAAAAGGAAATTTGGAGAAATTAAGTGCATGAGGCTCTGTTACCTTTGTCAACCAGACTTGCCAACATGATAGAATTTATATTAAATCTTCATGACAAGACCTCTTTCCCATAGAAAAATATTGCCTGGCATGGATTGTGATCATGTCCTTTGCATCTTTCCAATTGCTTTTAATAATTCTATTTTTTATAATTGTACCCCAAAACAGTGACAAGCTGCACCACAGAGAATCACTTTTTTTTACCCTTTTGCAAACAGCAATAGAGGTTGTTTTTTAATTACCTGCTCTGCAGATTTTACTCACTATTCCAAGAATATTGGGTACATCTGCATCCAGTTCTACATTTAGTGGAAGAGCTGTGGTAATCTGGCAATGAAAATGAGTTTTACCACCACAGTCGCCTTAAAGCCACTAATGTTTAATTTTTAAGCCCCTTTGTTTATCTGACCTCTTGTGAGTGTGGGTGTAAATAGGAAATGGTGGAATGCACATCCATTATTGTGCCAGGGAGCTCCCTCTCTGCGAGTTCAGCTCTTCTCTGTAAATCCATTTTTCTACAATGCTTGGAGCCCTGAGAGGCCAGAATGTTCAAATATTTAGAGAAAGTGCTGCATAGTATGTTTAGAATGAAACATATTTTCTTCCTGTCCCATTTTCCTGCCATGATGGATGACTTCCCCCTTCCCAAAGTATTCCAGTGGATTGGTTTTACAACAGATTTTCCTGGAACAGCAGCCCTCTGCTGAAATGGAAACTGCAATAAATGTCCTGGGCTGCTTTGAGAAACACAAATTCCCCTCAAGGAGGGGAACCTCCACCTGCAAAAATACCCCACTTCAGCAGAAAACACCCAACATTCATCTTGGATGTCAGTGCTTTCCTCAGCTTGATGGGAATTCTCAGCCTTGAGAATTCAGAGCTCTTGGCATCCTGGGCTTTGTTCTTCCTGGAATGGGTGTAGAACCTGTCAGAGTCCAGGGAAGCCTGAAAGCTTCTCCTGTTCCTCTGGTGGTTTCTTTATAGCCCCAGAGCTCCTCAAAAGTGGCCTAGCCAGCGACCTAGGCTTTTGGAGAAGCTCCTTCCACTTTTAAGAAAACCTAAATGCACCAAAAAAGTAAAAAAAAAATTTTGTTAAGTGTACCACAAAAAGTTTAGTTGTAGTTTTTAAAATCTTACTCTGTGTGTTATATAAAAACAAAATAAAATTTTTTGAGTGTAGTTTTTCCTTCTTTCTTCTTCACCTCTCTCCTCTTTCTCTTCCTCCCTTCTCTAACACCAATTCCTGTAGTGTGTTAGTTAGTAAAAAAAAGTTAGTATTAAAAAAAAGTATCAATAAAATGAAAATTTACTAGTGTTAAAAAAAATAAAATACTGTATTGTAAAGTATTGTTTCTTAAGTAATTGTTAGAAAAAAAAAAAAAAACAACTGCCTTTTAACTGCCATTACCTTTTTACCCTAATATCCTTAAAAAATACTGCCACTACTTCCAAAATTTTAATTAAAAAAATAAACAACTCTAAAACAACAACAAAAAAAATGTCTCACTACATTCTTTCCAACATGACAAACCAAAACAAAAAAACCAAAACAAAAAACAAAGGTTGGAACCCCTGGTTCCAACCCCAACCAAAACCCAAACCTCCAACAGAACCAACATCTTTTAGAGTTCCCAGAGAGAATTAACTCTGCAAAAAACTGGTGCCAGGTGAGCTGTGTGTGAATTGTACCATGAGTGGCTGTATTTTCATTTATATGTAGACACTGTAGTGCTCCATTAAGTGTCAGAATCCCAGAATCCCAGAATGGTTTTGTTCAAAAGAACCTTCAAGGCCATCCTGCCACGGGCAGGGACACCTCCCACTAGAGCAGCTTGCTCCAAGCCCTGTCCAACCTTGGAAGGTGTTAAAAACTCTTGCAAAATTAGACAGAAATGGGTTCACTGGGAAGAAACACTAGGAAAGAAGAGAGAATTGTGTGAAATCTCGTAGACAAAACAAAAATGTGGCTTTTGGTTGTGCCATGACTTGGCTGAAAAACATTTTATTGGTGGATTTATTGCCATTAAGAACCTTTCCTTGACAAGGAGAGATGAAAATAGTAGCAAGTAGCTGTGGGAAGGGAATCTCAGCTGAAATTCATGTTAGGAAACACCAAGGGGAGATCTGATTGTGTTGTAAAATACACCACAATCAACTCTATTAAATTCTATATCACATAAAAATACTGTCATATTCAGTGGGAGCTCAGTGCTGCTTATGTCTTAATATAAATTTGCTCTCAGTCCTCTTATTTTTATTGACCTGCTGGGCCTCCCATTTATTTTTACCTGAAGTTCCTAGAATGTGTGTGATTTATTTCCATTCTGACTGTCCCAAATTGGGGCCACCCACATTTCCTTGCCTCAGTCCTTTAACTTATTTATAGATAAAAAGAGAAATGTTTCTGTTCTTATAGCATCAAATACTATCATGGAGAAAGCTGCCAAAATGCCTTTAAACTGGGCAAATCCTGAGTGGGATATGTCTGTGTTCTGGTTTTATTATTTCATGCTCTGGAAAGGAAATGAAGCTCATGGAAAGTATGTGACATGACAGCAGTGGTTGCTGTAATATCGTGCATACAAAAGAATGTTGTTGAGGAAATTATTCCATACTATTTTTGAAAGGGTTGTCAGTGCAATACCTTTTTTTCCAAAGCAAAAGCCAATGATACAGTATAGTTTTTTTGGGGAAAAAAGGAAAAAAAAAAAGTCAATTTTTAGCATTTTTAGAAATAGTTATTCCAAACTTCTCCTTGATTCTGAATTCGTTTTGGTGTGAATTCAACAGGAAGAATAAAACCCATCTTGTCTCCAAAAATCTAACATTTTATTTCAGCTCTGGCTTCACAGCCAAGTTTAAATGCTTAGTCCTTTTAGTAGTTATTCATATGAATTTTAACCTTTTAGTTGTGTAATATACATCTAAATCACAAGAATCACAAGTTGAACAATTTAAAAATTACCCTGGTAAAGAAGCCAGTCTAAGACCTATTCCCACTTTCATTATTTGGATATTTCAGGTCATTCAATGACTAATTTGAATCTTATCCTGATCCCTGTCAGGGATATAAATTTTGTTTTATGATCCTGATCTGTCATATCACTCAAATGAAATGAAATTGATGCTGGAACAGGACTGAAATCCCAAATCAAGCACAGGGTACTGCTCTGTGCTGGCTGCTTTTCCTGGTGAACTCCTGGAGTGCAGCTTCCTTCCACTGAGAAAGATTTTGCTCTAGGACCATTTATTTCTTTGACCATATATTTATTTTTCTTCATATATATATAAAATATTGATATATATATATGTAGACACACGCAGGTAAAAGTTATATCCACGTGTGGGAATGCTCCCTATTTCTTGTTGTTTATTCAAACAACTTCTCTCATTTAAAATGAACATTCTGCCATTCATTTCTCGATTAATTTTCATGTAGGAATTCTCCAACATCCACTGGCTGTAAAGAAGACCAGATGAAAGAAGTCCTTGAACTGGGTAAGTTATGTCAAGTTTCACTTTGGTTTTTGCCATCTTTTGTTTTGTTCAGAGTAGCTGTGGCCATATAAATACTTGGGAGTGGTTTCTTTTGTAACTCTGAGTTGATTCAGAGCGATTGCATTTGCAGTTAACTTCTAGGTAAGACAAAGAAATCATGAAGAGGCAATCAAACAAAAGCTGGCTCGTGTGTTTTTTATCTGCTCTTTCTGCCTAGAACTGTATTTTCCTTTTTATGAAGACAAAAAGTGTTAATTTTCATGTTGATGACCCCCTGGCACTGAGTGTGCTGGGGGAAGAAATCCTTTCCATCCAACACATTCTGTGATTTTCTTTCCTTCCAGTCGATGTTGAGGATGAAGAGACAACTGGAGAAGTTAATAAGACCCCAGATCTTACAACTCTCTGTATGCTTCAAATAGTGCCAAAGGCAATTGATATTTCTCTTGCAAAAGTAAGACTAATTGTGGTAAATACAAATAGATATGTGAGGTTATTATTGAGTTTCCTCAGCCAAAGCTGCAGTGGTTGCTCTGTGCAGTACTTTTGAACATGTGCTGTATTCCTGAGTACATTCCTTATCCAGGTGACAAAGTAATTCAGGGGTGCCTAAATTCAGAAGGATACCCTCATTATTCAGCCCACTTGAAGCACAGATAATAGCTTTAATTAATTAAGCTAGTATTATTTTCTTAATGCCTCTAGTCAGTTATTCATGTGCTTATTCTCCAGTCCTTCCCACTGACAGTGGTTTATTATTCCCCTATCACTGTTTCTCCCTTGCTTGTCTCCCCTATTTTGAGCAGAAGTGAAATTATTAAATAATTTTCCTTCTCATTCAGACAGAGGAGAAAAAAAACCCAGACTAAATAACAAGGGTGTCTTCCAATTTTACTTCTGGATCAAAGAAGTTGGAGCAACTCTACCAGCCCTGAGTAGTCTTTTTTTTTATTTATTTACTGAGCTCTGTTTTAGCATGAATGCAATTTATTCAGTGTGGTCATTGCTGAATTATTGTGGTCTGCAGTTGCTCAGGGCCAAGGTCTGGGTTTGTGCCAGCTGAAATACAGGAATCAAATGTTTAATTAACATTTATCTCGTGCAGGCTCCTTTCCTCCCTGCTGTCACCATTGGTAGGCATTGCTCTCCCAGCTCTTAAACTTCAGGCAATGCTCTGGGATGCTTCCATGGCAAACTGTGCCCCAGACATTAGACATAAATATTTTCCAGTGCTGAGCAGCTCCCAGCATTATGAGTGGAAGGAATATGGCAGGAAAAGGAAAATATTACTCCTTTTCATTGGGGTGTTTCTATTTACAGTATGGATAAAAGGAGGAGGGTGGTTGTATGATGTTAGTCATTCCCTTCCACACTCCTCCTTTCTTTTCTACTAATTGCTGTGTTTGGGATTTGTTTTTAAAATGAGATTTTTTTTTCTTTCTTCAATAGGAATTAAAAAATCTGCTGTTTGGCTCTAGTCTTTGTTGCTTCAGTGAAGAATGGAAAATCCAGAGTTTTACCTTTAACAATATCCCACAACTAAAATATGGCATTGTGCAGAAAAAGGTACTGTAAATTCCTTCCTGACAGTGATCCCTGCTTTTTGCACTGACTTTACAGAAGCTGTGTGTTTCAGCAGTAAAAAAATTTAGTTTTCTAAAGACTTTCCTCTTTCTTTAAGTTCTCTGGTTACCAGTGTATGGTGTCACCTTCTCGAGTCGTGGTGGGAGACTTGAGGTGGATGGAGGAAAACTTGAAGGAGGAAAACTTCAAGTGAAAATGTGTGTGTGTGATGGGGAATTACTCACAAGGAGGAAGAGGAGCCACTGCAGCTGAAAGCTGCTGGTGGTAATAGAGTGAAAGAACTAAAATTAAGGGTGGAGTTTAAGAGAAAAAAGATCCATGGGTCCAAACAAATTTAAGAAGCAGCTTCATCTGTCTCAAAATGAGATGTAGCAAGAGTTGCCTGGAAAATCACATGCAGATTTTGATTTCTTGAAGATACTGGGGTCAGGGGATGAGGTTCATTCCTAAAATAAAGGGAACAAACACCCTGCAGGGTCCCTGGGACGCTGGCACTGCTGGTGGGCTCATCTCTCTTACATGTCTGTAACTCTGGCCTGCAGCCAACGAGGTTTTCATCAATTCCCTGTCAGCATCTTCCAGGTGGACAGATCTGGAATGGCCAGCAGGTCCCTGTGGTGAGCACAGCTGATGAAAGCACTGTGCCTGGACTTGGGCCAGCCTGGACAGCATGTGCCCAATCCATAGAACTCTTTGGTGCTCTCTGTTCTGGGGTCACTTCTCTGGCCTCTCCCCTTTCATCTTGTCTGGACTCACAGATGGAGCCTGCAGTGCTTCACCTCGCTCTGATCTGTGTTGCTCACCTTGGTTTCACAGGCTCAGAGCAGGGACCACCCTCGTGCCACAGGGTCATGGAGCTGCCCCCAAAATCCAACAGAACCCTTGTAAGAATGGATCCTTCCCAGCTGCTCGAGGCTTTTGTGCCAGCCCTGTGGCTGTGTGTGTGCTCCTGGGTTTCCACACAAAGCCTATCCCCTCAGGAGCAGGGATCTGAGGAATTCAGTGAATAGTTGTGGGCTCCTCTTTACCAAACACTGATTAAGCCTCTGTGCTGATGCAGAAAATCTTTATCTGGCCTGAGAGAAGTAGACCATTACGCAGAAATGAGAGGAAGAGAGGCTTTGAGGCAAGGACAATGGCTAATAAACATGTCATTAAGATGTTTAATTAACTTACCTCATCTAGTTAAATATTTCATTAGGCTGGTGATCTCAGAAGAAAGCTGCTTATCTTACAAAGCCTAGCGGAAAAAGAAAATATTAAATGTTAATTTAAACTCCAAAAGGAATGGTGGCAGTGGAGTTCACTGGCACACAGTAAACATTACTTTGGTGTTTCCAGCCCCTGCTGCTGGAGAAAGGATATCTCTTCACTTCCAGCCTCTCACTGGCCATTAAATTCCCCACCATAAATGCCAGTGCAGGAATGCTCTTGATGCCTTAGGTTGTAACTTTTCTATGTTCCCAACCCTGCCCTGCCCAGTGTCACTCTGCAGTTCCCTGGAGCTCGTTCAGTGCTGTTCTCTCATGCTCACACACACACAACAAAGCCTCTCCAGCTCTCCAAGGACACCCAGACCCTCCTAGGCCCAACAACTGCAAACCACAATCTTGGCAAGAGGGGGGCAAGCTTGGGCAAATTCCATCCTTGCCTGGCTTCTGCTTGGGGAATTGATGCTGAGATCCAAGTGGGAAGAACTCGGGAGCTGTCCTTGTCCATGTTGGGATGCACTGAGGCAGGAGCCTCTGGAGGCCAGAGTGTACCTCTGAAGGCCTTTCCAATCAATCCCTCCTTGATTCCTTTCTTCCTGTCTGCTCTCTGTTTCTAGGGAGCCATTTAAGGCATCAATGTTTTCCTTAGACTGTGCCTGTTTCAGCTCATTTATATACTTCCTCCTTGCTTCCAAAATTCATTTCAGCTGAACAACTGTTTGGTTCTCTCTTAGGTGAAGTTTTTGTGGCGTTATAAGAAGATACTTAGAATAGATTCTGTAATTTTTTTTTTGACTATGAGGCTTTCCCTGATGAACTGAAACAAATCTTGCTTTTTTTTCTTTATATATTTCAAATTATTCACTCATCAGTTATTTAAATAAATCTAGAGAGGCAGTGTGGGTATAATACGAATGAGAAATGAAAAGATGTCAGTATCTAAGCTCTTTCCTGATTCCAGGACCTTTTGTTTTCTAGGTTCCATACTGCATTTACCTGCAGTTCCCCTTCCCTTTGGTGCTGCACTTGGGACAACCAGAGAACAAAACTGATCCTTTTAATCACATTGCTGTGTAAAAACAGCAGTGCTGGCTGCCCTTCCCCTTCTCCTCCAGGGTTTTGGGAGGAGTTTGATGAGGTGGAATTGTGGTGTAGCCTTGTGTCCTGCATCTAGCCCAAACCAGCTATCAGTTTAGGTCCTATAAAATGTAAAGTTAATACAGCATTTCTTGGTATTGTGCTTTTTTTCCTTTGAGGTTGATAATTTGAAAGATTCAAACTTTCTTGGTTTTCTTTCTCTTCCCCACTGAGAGGGAGAGAGGGAGGGTGTGCCTGGTGTTGAGAGTTGTGCTGAAACCTGAAATCTTTGTTTAGTGATGCAGGAGGGAACTCAGGGTGCTTAGAGGAGGTACAGGAGCAAGAAATACTTGGAAAACACTCAGATTTGATTTCCCTCTGAAAATTAAACTGCAGCTCAGGAGGGATCAGGAGATTTTCCAGTTTGTATGTCCCAGATTTTAAAAACCCCACATTTCTTTTGACATTATAGATATCTAGGTCTTTTCAGGAAAAATAGGCAGGAACCACAAAACCACTTAAAAACACTGATTTTCATTGGCTTGCACAAAAGCCCAGGGCCCCAGAGAGCAGTGTAAAGTGATGGCTGGAAAGAAAGAGGTGAAAGGATGGCTTTGGGCTGGATGGGAGCTCACAGAGGTTTTTCCCCAGGTTTTTGCTCATGGAGTTTCCCATTTTCCCCCCAGGGTGGTCCCTGTGGGGTTCTGGCTGCAGTCCAAGCCTGCGTCCTGCAGCAGCTGATCTTTGCAGACAGCAACAGGAACAGAGACCCTCGGTAAGTCAGGGAATTTTCAGGAATTTTCCCTACAGAAGTAAAAAAAATATTTATTTCCCTGCTCTAGCCATTTAGGAGCCTTTTGAGTTTGAACTTACTGAACTTCTTTTTGTCTCAGAGAGAGAGAAAGAAAGCAGCATCTGATTTACTTGTGTTTACTTCCCACTGAACTGTAGGAATGCAGAAGTTGGTGTCTTATTTGTGTAATTGCTTGTGATTAACCCAAGAACCTCTGCAAAAACCCAACAGCTTGAATTGAGGCCAATGAAAATTATTTAGCCTCGAGGTCCTCAGGGAAATTGGATTTCAAACAAAAAAGCAATCAAGGTTTGAAAGACCATGAAGTTCATCCAGTGTTTGACACTAAGAATCTCACCAGGGTTGAAAAATTAAAGTTATAACTATTTTTTTTTCCTCCTCATAACTGGTATTTGATCATCCATGTTTAAACTCCTTAATGGAATTTGAATTTATATTCTATGTATTTTCTAGTTGCTTTAAGGGAATTTTGTTAAGTGTTGCTACTGACAAGGAGATTGCTTGGCTTGCTATAATAATAATAATATACTTGTCACATTGCTAAAGGAACAGGGGTTATTGAATTAAATTCTGGAAAACAGTGCCTCAGAAATTACTTTATTTGCAGCTTTCATGTATTTACCTTTTGTTTTCAATAAGAAGTTAAGTCCATTACAAAAGAAAAATTCCACAAAGCTTCCCTGTGCCTCAAAGGAACAGAATGTTAAAGAGGGAGAATGATTTTACTGGGTTGTGCTGCCACCACCTTGTTTTATTTGTGACCTCCATTAGTGTGACCTCGATTCAGTCCGAAGAGAAACTTTTATGCTGAGGTCTTTCTTGAACTTCATTACCTTACAACATAAAAATGTTCCTCTTCTATTAAATTTTGGCTTTAAATACTCATTTTTCTACTTAGAACTGTGTAGGAAAATGCTGTGGTCTCTGTTGATATTCCTTAGGGTTGTCTGGCTTACACTTAATGTAAATTTATTGTTTGGGCTGTTTTTTACCAATACTGGAAAGAAAAAAGTACCTGAAGAGCATCATTATTTGTCCTCAGCATCCAGGATGGGAAGTGACAGAAATTTAGGATTCTAATTCAGCTAATAATGAGGGCAGACTTTTCAAGGTTCTTGCCTGCATGAAAGGAAAGCCTCAGAAACTTCCTCCCAAGAAGCTCAATACATGCTGAGGTTTTATGACCAAGGATCTCCACAGAAGAATTATTTCTGGTTGTGAAAACCAAGAATTCCTTTCAGCTTTGAGGACAGCCTTTGATCATCTGCCCCTTGGTCCCTTTGTGTCTCAGGTCATCCTTAGTGAAAATAGAGATGTTAATTTTCCTCTTGCAGCATGGTTCAGAGATCAGAAATGAAATAAAATTGTGTGGCACCCAGATAGGTGGGTGGAGGCCAGGTTGTTTAAACTGGGTCCCAGCTTGTGCCAGCTCCAACCTATCCTGTGTACTTGGAAGAATTTGCCTCTCCTCTTCTTCCTCTCTTATTATCCACCTGGTTTTAAAAGTTTTTTGGGTTTTCTTCATGAGGTAAACACAGTTTTCTTATGCTGTGTTTGCCATGAGGAGAAACTTTTAGTCAGGGAGAAAGAAAGGGAAGTCTCAAAGCTCAAAGTAAGAGGATAAATATTCCTTTCTAATTCTAACCTGGATTTTCAAATTATCAACCACTTCACATGAAGTGTTTGATTTCAGGCTTCTTCAACATTCAAAAAATAATTATCATGTCTCCTTCTTCCTCTGCTGCCTCTCTCAGACACATAAATTAGTTGTGATTCCCATAAATTTCTGGGTGTCTGTATTAGAACACAGGCAGAGATAAGAGAAAGTTGTGATTATATTTTTTTTTTTCACTTGAAAACTCTCACCAATTATTTCCCATATCTCACATCCTTCAGGGAGGGAAACATTCTCTAAATGAACATTATATTCAAGGCAGACATTGAACTTGAAAGTCTGTTTAATTTTTTTGATGTTTGCTGTTTCTTGTTTAGTCTTTTGAATTATTAGATCTTTTACTCAAACGCTGGGAACAGGTTTTGTCCTCTTCTCCCATGCTGGTAACACTCTAAAACTGATAAAATCTGCATTTCAAAGAGTGCCATTCTTGAAGCCACAAGAGAAAACTCCAGTTAGGTTCTTCCCAGGGGCATGGGATCTTTTGGCCACTTCTTCAGTCTCATGGATATTGGGTTTATTCTCAAATCTGCCAGTTTTCCATGTGACTTTTAGTCTCCTGGTACTGTAATGTTTTGGGTCCTGGCTTTGGGGCACACCTTATTTAAGAAAATGCAAGCCCAGTGTTTGTTGCAGATGGTACTTTGGAGAAAGTTTAGTAGTGAGTAAAAACATTATGGTGTAGATTTGTTTAAAAGGGTTAAGGAGTAAAAACTTCAGAAAGAAATAAAGTGTGAACGCCTTTAGAAACTAAAAATTGCATTTAAAACATAATACAATCCTGTTAGAGAATAGTGAAAGTTTTACTATGGATGTAAAGATGAAGTGGCTTCTCTTGTCCTTTATTTGACAATGTGGTATTGTTCCCTGAAACATTTACCTGCTTTTTTTGTCCAAGCAATTAAAAGTATGTTCTGTGAAAGAGCAGCTCTTTCTTTTAGCAGATCAGGGTGTGATTACAGATCTGTGCATCACCAGTTCCTGTTGTTGATCATACCTTATTTAGTCTTCTGTTGAGTTCATCCATTGCTTCTAATGATAACAATAGTTTTATTTTAATCATTCCTTTTAAATCAGACACCAGCTTAAGTAATGATCTCCTAGAAGCAGAGACTGTGAATTTCATCACTTAAATGAAAGGACAGGAGCAGTGTCACAGAACAGAGTCATAGCAAGTTTTCAATTGCTTAAGTGCCCATAGCAGCAGTTTAACCATCATTAGGAGCAACAGAAACTCACCTGGGTCCCCAAAAAGCAGCACAGAGCTGTTAACACTTGACTTTGGTGGATTAACTTCCTTCCATTGCCTCTTTTCCTTCTGACTTCAGAGGAGACCCCCCCAGTGTGCCCAGTTTGTTCTGCAATCTAAAGAGAGAGTTGTTCTTCCTACAGCTCTGTTCACTGGCTCTGATTATCTTCAGGGGTCCAAGGTACCTTCTGAAATGCCTAAAATGAGATTTTTTTCCTCAGAGGATGGTTCCAAAAAGCCCAGTGGTGGCATCAATTGCCTCTCCCACTTGAGAGCTCTGAGAAGTCTCAGTGCAGGGTGTGCAGTGAGTGCTCTTGTGGACAACCATTCCACCTCTGGATTCCCAGAGAAAGGTGGGATTCAGCTGTGCCTTCACACCTGGAATGTCTCCCCAGTGACAACAGCAGCTCCCTCTTCAACTCACAGGATTTTTGGCCATCCAGGTTGTCTCTTCCTCAGCTGTAGAAGCCCTGAGGTACCTAAATGATGCTTTTCTGAGGCAGCTCAAGGGAGCCTTGTTATTAATCATTACAAAATTGTCTCCAAAGATGCTTTTGTTCTTTTAGTGACAAACCTGCCATGAATCTGTTTCCCCTCACATTTTGGTGCTTGTCTCTCTCCTTTATTTCCTGGACTGCAGTTGCCTCCAGCCCTCAGAAGCTCACAGGACCAAGTGCCTCTCCTTGGCTCTCGCTGACATCCTGTGGCGTGCAGGAGGCCACGAGAAAGCCCTGGTGGCTCTGTGAGTAGGACAAGTCCTTTTAGTCACTGCATGTGGGGACCCTGGGAGCTGAGAATTTCAAATTCTCTGTGCTGGAAGGCACTGATCTGCAAGAAAACACCACATTGGATCTGAGGCCTTGGGATAGGCTTCCAAAATTGAGTGATAACATTAAAATCACATGTGTGTGGTTTGAATAGAAGGTGTGGTGTCACAGGGTGAAAAACTTAGGATTTAGGGTTTTGGAATATGGTAAATCATATAATTATACATATGTCAAAATGGAGGTTTTAGGGTAGGTAAATACTAGATACTTCTTTTTCACTTTCTTCTTCCTTCTTCTTCATGGGTTTAAATGGTGTCTTGTAATTGGATAAGAAAATCTGCACTGCTGAACTTGGGGGTTTGAGTATTGGGTTAAAAATAAAAATAATTTAGGTGTCAACTCAATATTGGATAAATTGTCCTTGAAAAATCTTTGCAGAGCTAGAGAAATGCCATTATTATATAGCCTTGTTCCACCTTGTTAGCAGAGCTCACAGCTCCTGAGAATGTAACATAGATAAGAACTAATAAACAACTGAGCCCGAACAAGAAAAATCCACATCTCCTGTGTTCCATCCCAGCTCATGGGGAGTGAGGGTAAGGGGCTGGGAAAGAAGCCAAAACCCTGACAACTGCACACCCCTCTTACACCTCTGCCTGTCCCAAATCTATGTAATTCCCAACACAAAAGCATTGTAAGCTGCATTTATGCCACCTAAAACAGCTGAAGGAGAAATGCAAAATGTAGTTTCTGCTGCCCCAGTAGCTGGGACAGAATAGACGAAACACTCTGAAGTTGCTGTGAAAGATCCTGTGCATTTAATTATAAGTAGGAATCCTCCAAAACCTTTTCACCAAGAGTTCTTTTTCCAGATGCAGCATTCTGCTCCTGTATTGCAGGATATTCCTTTATGGCTGGAATTAAGTTCCTTTTGCTGTATTTGCCTGCTTAGTTTATGTCTGCTTAGTTTAGGCTGCTTGTACACAAAACATCCAAGTTTTAGATGCCTAGGTTTGGCTGCACTGGAACCTAAAGGGTATTTTAAAGTGAGTCAGGTTTTGTGAGCATAATTAATTTCTTTTTAATAACTGAAATAGCTGAAAAATAACAGAGAAGCTTTGGGACACAGCAATCCTTAAACCTGAAATAGAAGCAGCAAATTCAAAGACATTTCAAACAATATTTCACATATTTTACATCTCAAAACTGCTTCCTCTGTGATATTTTACATATGTTCTTCTGCTTGTTTGAATGTCATTGCTCTAAAAATATTTTTCAATAAAAACTGTCATTAAGATCTTAAACTTATATTTATCCTTTTTCTGTATGGAGAGACTTGTAATCCATGTTAGACTGAAAGAGCACAGCACAGATAAAAAGTGTTTGTTTCACTGATAGAGGTCTGATTTGCAAAATGAACTTACTTACAAGAAACCTTTTTTTTTAAATGTCATTGAAAATAACAGCAGTAATGCAAATCTTTGGCTCATCATTCAGTTCATGTAACATGTGGATTCCTCTTTAATGCCATTTCCCTCCTTTTAACATGAGCTTTGTCTGAATATCCCCTTCAGGCCATCAGGAAGACAGCAGTTCACTCCCACAGGAAAATACAAGGCAGATGGAATCCTTGAGACTGTAAGGCTCCGTGTGACTCCCATTCTCCAGATCTTCTTTCTTGCTTTCCCTGTTTTAGTTCAATGAATCTGATTTCCATTGCTCTCCTGACCTTTTAAAATCTGTTATGTTAGATGAGTTATGATCCAAAATCCAATGGGAAATAAAATCCCACAGCCTGCCTGGCTCTGAGTTGTCCCAGTGGCTGTGGGCTCAGTTGGGCTCTCTAAAATCCTTTTTTTCCCTCATTTACCTTCCAAACCTAAAATCTCTGCCTGTATTTAATGATACACAGTAAAAATGAGCATGGGCCCCTCTGATTGACCATGAGCATGAAAAGGCACTATTTCTTCCTTGTCTTACACAGAATTTTTGCCTTTTTTTCCCCCTCCAGAAGCTCCAAATGGCAGAACACTTTCCAGTTATGCCTTGTTTCCATCTGAGGCTCTGGGATGGCTTTGCAAGCTGTGGTGCCATCAGCCAGGCTTCAGAGGTTGGAGGAAATGTTGTTGGCCTCCTAAAAGGGGAATGGATGTCTCAAAATCTGAAGATGGAAAAACAGGCAAAGTGTTTGAAGTGAGGGCTGGATCTGTGAGATCTCCTGGGTTTCATGTTAGATAGGAATACTCAGTTCTCTGAGGAGGATAAATGCCTCACCATAGAAGTACAAACCCCTGAGCTTCTTGCCCATCCTGTATCTTCTAAAGCTTCAGTATTCCTCTCTAACAGGAATTGTTTTTCACTGCATAAAAAATGTTTCAAATTGAATCAAAGTGTCTGTTCAACAAACTTAAAAATCATCAAGAAGCATTGAGAAATTCAGAATATATGAGGTGCTGAGATACAATTCTATGCCAAATGACAACAGTAGGAGGTAGATTTCATTAGATCTTTATTTCCTTTTGTTAGGTCATATCTTTCCAGGCAGTTTGAAAGTTTTGGCCTCTTCATTTCAGCTTTCAGGTTATAAAAAATGAGTTGCTGTTTTTAAGTCCCCTTTTTTTTCCTTCTTGCATTTCTTCCCAGCTGATACTTCACAGTGCCACGAGATACGAGGATCTGATTGTATTTCTGCAGCAGAATATTCACCAGGTACTGTGTTTAATTATATATTAATTAGGCAAATTATGGTTCAGCTGCCAGACTTTCTGTGTCTGTTAGTCTCACCCAATGTGTTCTGAACAGTTCCAAACACTGTGTGGACATGTCTTGCATTTTAACAAACACAGCAACAAATTCAGTCTTAGCACCAAGCAGAGCAATTCTTTCTGCCTTCAGTTCCATTTGCATTTCTGGAGGATTGGGCAAAAACATCCATGCACAGGGAACAAAATAACACCAAAATCCTAGACAGACAGACAAAGAAAATAACACCAAAATAACACCTTTTCTTTTTCAGTTTGAAATTGGTCCCTATGGGTGCATCCTCCTGACTGTGTCTGTCATCTTATCACGATCCATCAACCTGTGAGTGCCTCTCTAGCCTCGTTTCATTAACTGCAGGGCAAAAGTGAGCTGGGAGAAGTGAGGAAAAATCCATGGTGTGCAGAAATCTCTGGCCTTTTTAACCTGTTGTGGTGTTTGCTGTGATAAATGTGGGGGAATGATGCAGATTTACTCACCTGATCTTGGCTTTTTTGTTGTATGCACACACTTGGATGTGTGAACATCTATAAATGTCTGTATATGTTTATTTTAGTGATCAGTCTGCCACACCTGATATCAAATATTCCATCTAAACATTAGGTATCTATCATATCTGAGGTACTTTTCTGTGCTCCCTACCTTGACAGTTTAAGCAAGACTTATTTATTTCATATTTGAGGCTTCTCAGGTAGGGGGGAATAACTTCCCTGTGATGCCTCAGTCTCTCCATCAGTGATAATGATAAGGAAAAGCTAGAATAAGATGGACAAGGTAGCTCATTTTTAGGTAGTTGTAAGTAATGTGGGACAAATAATGGTCCCAGCTTATTGCTGTAATGAATATTCTCAGCTCTAACTCATGGAAAGTCATCATAACCTCTTTAAAAACTCACTGGGGCTTGCCAGGTGGCATTTATTGTGCTTTTCTACAGACTGGAAGTGTTCCTGTGATGCTGTGAGTGTCAGTGGGTCAGAATTTAAAGGTTTCATTCGTTTATTTGAGTTCCCCTTTTGTGAAAGTCCCCAGGAGCCAGGGAAAGCTGCTCCCTGGCAGTTTGCAATAACAGGGACACAGAGAGAGCAGCTGCACTTGAAAGCAGCACCAGTCTGGTTTATGGAAGCTTTTATTTCTTACAGCTCTGCCTTGTCTTGACAAGAAACAGAAGCTTAGGCCAAACTTGAGATTCACAATCAGTTCCTCACCTGCTGGGATCCCAGCAAGTGTTTGCAGATTGAGGTTTTTTGTTTTATTGTAATTTCTTCCTTTCTTTTGTTTGTAGTAACACTTCAGCCCTTGGCTTGGCTCCACTTTTGTACTCTAAACCAAATGATGTGATAATTTCAGGGCATATGACATTTATTCTCATTTTTCTGAGCTGGTTACAACAGAGAGGCTCAGTAAAGGTATTTGTGCAAGTAATGATCTGTTTGGCATTTAGTGGGTTCATAATTGCTGCTGTCTGCACTGCTTTGCTTGCTATAAAATGATAAATATTCTTTAATAATAAAAGCAAGGATATATTCTCCCTCATCACCTCCCAGTTCCTAACAGATGGATTATGACAAGGCCAATCAATCATCTGTGTTTTTATTTGGGGGAGCTGTGTCCAACGTGAACACGACAATTCCTTATGGTGCCTGTTTGCATTTTAAGCTATCTAAATATTGTTACAGATCTGATCCAGAATGTCAGAACAGTTTAGGAAGTGCAGTTCTATTTGGAGGAATTGTCATGATTTTCTCACAAAACTTCATTTTAAAGTACTGTTACTCCTCTAGCTTGTACCATGTAAGACACTGCACTGGTACCTATCTTTTGTTTACAAGAAACAGGAATTTTTCTGTCTTTAAACACAATGGAAAGTGGTTTTTAGATCTTTGCAGAATTTTTATTTTTAGAAGTGCAAACTGAATTTTGTTTATGTAATCCTCAGCAATCGATTTAGCTGCCTATGTCAGCCTGCTTCTCTTAGGAAATTAAAAATATCAAGACAAATAAGTGAGTGCTGATACCCTCAAGAAATCTGTACCATTCAGAGAGTGTTACCAGCTTGGTAAGCAATTATTTACATAACTGGCATAGTTCTGGATGAACAGCTGAAGGCAAATAAGAGTTGGTTTAGATAATGGAATTTTCAACCAGTAAGGGATCTCCTTGAGATTGTTCTGTCCCAGTTTTTTTTTTAAACAGAAAATCAGAAGGTTTTTACAAAAGAAAACTCCATGGAGGTTTCAGTTGCCTGGATTTTTGTATGAGAAAACAAAAAGATTTATTTAATTTTAATTGAGGAGTTGGCAGCAGTTAGATTTTTTCCTATTTTGAGTGTAATTATTTATCTTAATGATCTTTATTGCCCAGAGATGTTGTGGACTCCCCATCCCTGGAAGTGTCCAAGGCCAGGTTGGACAGGGCTTGGAGCAACCTGGGACAGTGGAAAGTGTCCCTGCCCATGGCAGGGAGTGGAATGGGATAAGCTGTAAGCTCCCTTCCAACCTAAACCATTCCAGTAAGCTGTGATTTATTTACTTTCTATGGAAAGATTTGCATCTAGGCCTTTATTCTCAAAAAAAAAAAAGAAAAAAAAATCACAATCGATTTGACTTATTTTGGGTGTCTAGCTTAGAATGAGATAAATCATCTCCAGAAGTGCTTGGTTATCTCCACTATGAAGTGAAAAGATATAAATAACCTACTCATAAAGAAATTTTACACTATAAACATCAAGTCGTGAAATGAAATCTGTTTTATAGTGACAGGTCATGGAAGAATGGGAGATTAAATGTCAATAATGCAGAGCATTATACATGACAAAAACACTCTCAACTACACTCACCTAGTGATGGGCTTGAAATAGGCTGTTAGAAAAACAGGAGAGATGTTCTGGCACCACCACTAGAAATTCAATTATCTGAACACATCAGTTCAATTTTCTGTGATAGACAAAAGGTAAATAATGTGTTGAGAGTTGAGAACAGAATAAAAAAGCACATTAATGGCTTTATATAAATAGATGATCTTGCATATTTTATCTTGCATGTAGTCCTGTCTCCCCAGGCCAGTGAAGTCACATTAGTACTGGAACAGAGTGGGAGACAAAAGCAAAGTTTCCCTTTAATCTGGACAGATAAAATAAATCTTTTTTCTTCACCAATGAACAGGAATAACATGGAAATAATAAAAATTGAGGCGCCCGTGATGAGGTTGAATTCATTTTTCCTCAGAGTCCAAAAACTTGGGTGCTCTCAGGGAAACACTCAGGCATTGATGTTCAAACAAGCCACAATTCTGTTTTTGTTTTCCACAACATAAGTCACTTTCAGGGATGAGGAGGGCCAAAGTATCAGGAGGTTCAAGTAGATTTAAAGCAATTCCTGGAAGGTGCAAGCTCCACTATCCCTAACCCCCCTGGCCTCGATGTTATCTCCATGTCCCCCATTTTTGTGTTCTGCCTTGATGTTTGCTGCTGCTGCTGCTTTCTTGGTCCAGCTCCATCATTTTTTACATTGTTCCAGATTTTCCCTTGGAAATGGAGATTGCAGCTTCCAGCCAGGCCTGTTGGGCAGTTGTTCCAAAATCACTGGCAATCTCAAGTATTTTTATTTCGTGGGGACGCATGCCAGGAAATGCAGGAGTTTGAGCTGCTTTGTAGATTTTGGGTAATGAGTTTTTCATGCTCCAGGCACTGATGATCATCACTGCCTGAGCTGATAACAAATGGCCAGAGAGGAGTGAGAATTCCTGAGGAAGTTGCTGAGAACGCATTGTTGCTTCTGGTACAGGAAGGAATGCTGGGCCCTAACAATTGTAACCTCTTTTTTTTATTTTTTTTTTTAAACAACCAGTGAAAAAATTAATAGTGATATTATAGCAGCTCAGGGGATTAATTTTTTCTGAGTGTGCAAGATGTGTCCTGGAACCTTCATGCTGATGAGAGCTACAGGATATTTTCCGTGCATGTGGGAGAGAAAATGAGCTCAAAGTTGGGCTGCAAGCCCCCACTGAGCCTCAGCACCGAGTGTAGGAAAGTTGTGAATATTCAGGAGTGATTTTAATGACAGCTTGAGTGATCCCCACAGTCTGACTGAATTTCCAAGCTGAAGTGGAACTGCATCACAGCTTTCCCTGCTGGATGCTGCCTCATCCTCTCCTAAGCCTTGGCGCCTTCCTCGCTGTGCTTACTCATGCAAAGCCATTCCTGGAGTGGGATGTGGCTCCTTTGGATCACCTCACTGGGTCCTCATCTTTCCTTAAATTCCAGCTCCTCACCAATCCCCTGTTTGCACATTTTTCCTGATCACTGCAATGACCTTAGGGCATAAAAGCATCATTACTGGAACCCATTAGAGCAGAGAACACGTGGAATGAGAAAATCCTTTTGTGGAAAAACAGTGTATTGCCATTTTCAGGCTACCTGGAGCCAATGCACAGAGCCTGATGTGAAACACAGGCTCATTGTGTTGCTCACAAATCAAAATGCCACTGTTTGCATAACTTTTGTCGACTTGGGGATACTTTATCAGTTACTGATGTCAGGTCACGAGTCACTCTGCACTCAGGTTGGTCACTGGGTGTCTTTTCCATGTTTTCTCTGAAGTGTTTCTGTGAGAATAAGTAAAACAATGGCTTTAGCTGTGGGAAAAATAAAAAAGGGCACTGATTTTGCAAGTCAAGAGGAGGCTGTGTATTTCATTACAGTTGTCTGCTCGTAAAACCTTGGAAAATACACGTCAACATCTTCCTTGTTGTGCTCCCATGACTCTGTTAGGTGCACTTCTGTAGTCCTTACTGCTCCAGAAAAGGGTGTTCAGAACTGTTTCAGAATCATCTGTGCTGTTCCTGTTTTGGTGTTGGAGAATTTTAGTTGTTTGGAGTTGGTTGTTTTGTGTGTTTCTTTATTGAATTTATTTATTTCAAAAGCCAGCAGTTATTAAATTGGATAAATCACATTATGACTCCTTATCACTCCAGTGTCTCTCACACCCAATAACTCTGTCCTTGGTTATTACCAATTCACCTCATTCTCTGACATCTATTAATGAACAATTTTCACTTGAGGGAATCAAGTGATTAAAATGATGTTGTTCTGTGCACTTGAGCACTCACTCTTCATACCTGTGGTACTATTTTACCTAACTGGGGAAGTTAAATCTCCCTTAATCTGCTGTTCTAATCCATCCTTGCCATAAACACACAGAAGCACCAAATCATGTTAAACACTGCCCAGTATTATGACCTTTACCATGTTCAAATATATCTGTTTAGCATCTTGGGTTTACTTCTGTAATCATCTGTCTGATTGCAAACAGTATTCCAAGAATCTTCCTCTTTTGGTCCATTGACAAACCATTTTTACTGTTTTTTAAAAAAAAAATTTAATAGTTCTGTCTGCCTAGACTCAGCGAGAGAAGTTTTTATTGAGATGTGTAGCAGGCAGGGATCATCACTGCAGTAATCTGTATCAAACCATTTTTTTTCCTGTAGTATTTCCTACATCCTTTCTGTATCATTTACTGTAAAATAACCTCAATTCTGACACATTACCTGACCACAAGTCTCTTCCAGTCGTGCAGGACTTTGAAAAGGAAAGTGATGCTCTGCTGGCTGTGGGTGGAACAAAGGGTCCTCCACCCTCAATCCACTTTCCTTTGCTGACACCTTTTCCTGTCCCAGAGCCAATCTCTAATTTGGAGTTCCCCTGAAATGCACCTTCTCTCCTCAAACTGTTTGGCTGCTGAAGAAAGGCTTTCTGTGGAATACCCATTTGGCTGGGCCAGGGGTAAAATTCCAATTCCAACTTTGTGTGAATGCTCCAATCACATGGGGCACTCTCAGCTCTTGATGGAAGTACATTTTTCCATGAGCCAGTTTTCTGGGAAAACCTTTCCAGAGGTAGTTTCCCCTCCACTTGAGAGTGCCTGGGAGACCAACAGCAAGGGGAAGTTGTGTCTGTGAGCAGTTTTCACTCAGGGCTTGCAGTTATGTGATATAAATAGATGTCATCGTGGGTTTTTACAGCTTTTGGTGTTTGAAAAAGACAGGGAAGCTGCTGCTTTTGAGGGGAAACAGCTGTCAGTTATGTGACAGTGCTAAAGAACAAGGAGCTGAACCCAATTAAAAAAAAAAAATTGAAAATCTCAGAACTCTCTAAGAGCTGTGTGTGATTTTGCAGCATGAGGGAAGCAGGTTAGATTTCAGAAACAGAGGGAGGAGCAAAAAGGAGAGATTTTGTGGGATCCTACCTTGGTAGGGAAGAACTGAGCCCTTTTTTGTTGGGGTGAGTGAACTTCTGTGTCTCCTGCTCAATGGGTTGCATGCAATCCCTAATTTTTAGGATCTTCCCTGCCTCTGAGGTTGTGGGAATTGGACAGAGGCCCCTGTAGCCAAAGTGTTCCCTGGGCAGGAGTTACTTGGAACATTAATGAATTAATAAATGCAGAATCTTGATGAAACACAGCCTGCAGCTGCTGAAAGGTAATAAAGAAGGGAGTTTGCTTGAATTCCATGTTTTTGCTTCAAAGAAAGGCAGGAATACAGGGACAATCAGTGACACAGCCTTAGCAATATTTGTGGGAGGATGTGAGACCAAGATTTGAAGCTCTGAGATTTATGTGCTTTCAAAAGTGGATAGGCAGTGGAACATATTGATGTGTGAAATTTCACTTTCTAATGCTTGAGGGAGAGGGGACCCAGGGACAAAAGGTGGTGGGAAAATGGATTTTTGAAGACAAGATACAGGAAAAGAGAGGAGGGTCTCACTGAAGAAAAATGTGTAGGATTTGCCTAATAAAATGTGAATATAAGGAAGGTATTTAACATTCTAGATAAGGTGGAAACATGACAAAGGCAAAGAAGAGGAAAGACTGAATTAGATTTGAGGTTGTTCCCTACATGGGAGGACAAGGAACAAAGGTTAGTGGTATAGAAAGGTTAAAAAATGAGACTCAACTCCGAAAAACAGGGAAGAATCAAGAAGACAAAGAGGTTGTTATGCTGGTTCTGTTTGTTGTCTTGATAGGTAAGGGATTGGTGAACTGGAAAACAATGCCAGAAATAATAAATGGGGGAAAAGGTGGAGTTTGCACAGATAATTGAGACATGTGACAGAAGTGGACTAGAGACTGAGTGACAGCGAATTTGGTGTGGGTGTGCAGCAGAAAGGTCACTTGTGGGAATAAATCCAGGTTGCTCCCCTGACACATCCAGCTCCCTGGGGAACAGATCAGGATAAATCATTAAGCTGAGGAACAATACTGAAGAAAGGGAAGATTATTAAATAACTCATTCTCTGGGGAGTTTTCTGACTTCTTAAAATAGTGCAGAGGAATGAAAAAAGTGTGGTGAGCAGCAGCCCTCTCTGTCATTAGTGGTCTGAGTGCTGGTGTTGGAAAACAGAATAAAAATGTGGTTCAGGCCAGGTCAGACCTGAGGAAATGAAACAACAAGTGATTGTCTTATCACAATTAATACAAAGATAGCAGGAAAAGATGTGAGGTGTCTGTGTGGAGTGGAGGTGGCTGCTGTCAGGAATAATGTGAAGAATGCTCCAATTCCAGATTAATGTTCTGCCTTTCAGTAAGGAGAGCAAAGTCAGCATGGCTAACTGGAATTCATGTATAATAATTGAATCAAATTTTTTGGAGCTAGAACTTAACCTGAAAAAGTGATGGCTACACAAAAAGAAGAGAAAAATGAAATAAAAATAGTTAATTTGTACTGACATTCCAAAATGTATTCAGCACTTTCAAGCTCTCTCTTGCTTTGCCAGACTTTATGAATGGACCTGAGCCTAAAAGCTTCCCTTTATTGTGCCTTATTTAAATGTAGAGTAACTTGACTTGAAATTATAGGACCAAAGGGAGAATTGTTAGTCAAACTAAAAAACCAAAATAGAATAAAATTAGTTAATGGAGACCCAATAAGAGATTTTTATTTGATATGTCAAATGAAAAATGGTTTGCTAATGTGAAAATTGCACATCTTTGAAGGATTGTAAAGGTGATAAAACAAAGAGACTCAGAAAGGTGTTAGCACAGGGAAGGTGAATGATGGAGTTTGTCAATGATCAGTCTGGGATTAAAAATGTTTTATTCCCTGCAATAATGCTGGGAAAAGGGAGTGGTGTGCTAATGAAGTGACCTGATGACTGAAAAGCTGAAAGGTCCTGTCAATACAGGGAACAAATCCTGCTGTAAAAAAGAGTTGGCTCAGCCTCATGATGAGGGCAATAAAAAAGGAATTTATTTTCACTACAGAAACTGCAAGGTCTTGTAAACAGAGGCTGCTCACTGCTGTACTGGGGGGGTTCATCAGCTGGGCATGGCACGATGAGGAGCTGAGGAGCACCAGAGCACACAGTGACTCTGAGCCAGCTTTAAAAACAGCCTTGGGTCTGCTCTGAGGGTGTATCAGCAGAAATAGTTTTAGGAGGTGAAGAAATGTTAATGGATTGTGTGAGGCACTGATGTATCCTCAGAGAAACACTGTGTCAGGCTGGGTTCACTCAGTAAAGCCAGGAGAAGTGGAGGAAGAGCACAGACCAGGGGAAGGAGAAATCTGTTCTATTAAAGAAGAATTATAAAAGAACAAAAGTTTTTTCTATTTTCTCGCCTTTAATAAAAGCAAATTTTGAGGTGGGGCATAACTGTTTTCTAAAAATAGGGATGGTAATGGTTGTAAATAAATGAGAAACATAGGGAAAAGTCATTTAATTTAAAGAGGAGTGTTAGTACAGAGTGAAAGTGCATCAGTACACAGCCTGTGGAGTCAATAAACCTCATCCAAGTGTGACCAGATTTTAGATTCTTGAGCTACCACTGAGAAAAGTATGGGAAGCCAAGAAAGCAATGAAGAAAGGTGGATTTCTGTGAAAGAGAGTACCTGGGATGCCTGGGTTTTACCTGCCAGGTGCAGAGAACAACATCTCCCTTTCTCCCTCTCCACAGCTCTGCTCCATCCCAGGATGGGATATGGCTGTGCCCACACCAGGAATGTCCTTCTGAGCAGAACCTGAGATCGAAATAAAAAGATTTATTGCCCCTTGGTTCCATAAGACTGCCCCTGTAGGATCAAGGAAAGGTTCTTCAGGTGTGTTAGCCTGTTTGATAGGAGACTCTCTAAGAAATGCAGTGAAGAATCATTCTCCATGTTTCCAGCAGTAATTCCAGGATTTCCCAAGCTGGCAGTTGTGTCCAGCTCACTGAGTTGATTAGCCCTTGATGAAACCTGTCCTCCATGAGTTTTTCTGAACCCTTTAATCCTTTTGGCCTCCACAGCCCCTGTGGCAATGAGCTCCCTGTAGCAGTAATGTGTTTTGTGAAAGAATTTTTCTTTCTTTTTTTTTTTTCCCTGAATTGTCCAATCATTCTGAGGAGTATTGTGGAATTCATGTTATAAAAAGAAGTGTGGAAATGTTCCTTAATCATCTCTTTACCACCTGAACATCTCTTGGAGTCCATCAGTTGTGTCCTGCTGTAGTGAAATGATCCTGGTCTCTGTAGCCTCTTCCCACAGGAAAGCTGCTCCATTTCTCAACTGTGGTTTCTCCTGACCATCAGAAATTCCTCTGATCCTACAGCATCTAAATGCTCAGATTCTGTTGAGCTGAAATTTGTATCAAATTAACTAAATGTAATCAAGTCATCATGCATTGCTTTTAATTGGGTTTGTCCAATCAATGACTCTTTTTCAAAGGGTGTTTTGATTTCTGTATCAATCTTATTTCTCACCTCTCAGCTTTTAATCTAAAAAAAAACCCCAGACACACTCAGCCTGTCTGCAGTGCCAGAATATTTGTCATTTATCACTCCAGTCCTTGATATTTAGCAATTTGATGGCCATGGCCAGGTTGTGGCAGGCTCCTTTTATACTCTGTGTTCATCAGATGGAGAAAAGGAATTTTCCTGTAGTTTCTTCCTCTGCTTTGCAAATTACCTGAGCAAGGTCACCTGAATTGCCTTCAGGATGTGCCAGTTTCTCTTCATGTACACAAATTGAAAGAATTCCAGAGTGGTTGCCTGTTTATGTGTCCATCTTTAGATAGAAAAATCAGTGTTATGAATCCTGCCCTGAAGTGATTGATCAGCTTTGTCATCTTTCCAATCTTGCCTTTTCTTTTTCGCTTCTTTCAGTGAATCAAAGCACTTCCAAAATTAATTATTTTGATTTTAGGGGGAATAAAGTATTTTTCTTAAAAGACTGCAAAGGTCTTTTGTAGAATACTACTACAAAATGTGGGGGCAACAAATGAATTGTCAGATTTTGGCCAAATTTGAGCCAGTTACTCTCATACATTCAGATTACTCAGCTGTTTGCAGAAGGGTCAATGTGGTGAGAGAGATTCAGGTTTAGTATCTTTGCTTAACTTGTTGCACTCAGGAGGACATTTCATTCAATAAGAAAGATAATTTCTTTGAAAAAGTAAAATAGTGAGTTGAATAAGCTAATAGATTAATAATTTTTCCCATCAGATCTATCCCTGTGAAATATAAATTCTTCCTGTAATATGTCAGCACCCTGAAGCAGCAGAGCTGATGAATTAACCCTCATGAGAACCTCAGTATGTTCCATGAACTTTGTGAAATTAGCAGGTTCGTGGCAAAAGTGATAAATAAAGAATGAAGCCACTTCCTTGCTTTCACTGCTCTGAATACCAAACTATATATATATTTTTTTTTTATAGAGGCTCTTCCCTTCTTCTTTGAACATTTATTTGAAACCTTTGTCATGTGCCAGTATTATAGAAAAAAAAAATTAAAAATAAGTATTCTGGAACATTTACACAATAAGGCAGTCACCCATCCTGACATTTTCCACATCCCCATCGTAATTATTTGAAATCCTTATGCTTGAAGATGAGTTTTTTTCTCCCTCCCAGCCCCAAATCTATTTTGGGAGTAGACTTGTAATTGTGTGGTTGTTAATGTGCCTGTCTGTTGCCATGAACAAAGTGAGGTCACCAATTTTCTGTGGCAGCTTTGCCTCAGAGTTAAGGACTGTAAACCAGCCAGCACTCGCTCAGATGCACTATTTTTTCTTTTATATCATTTTATTTTGTTCTGTTATCAAGCCAGACGATATCCATGGCATGAGCTAACTCACTTTGTGATAGTCTGGGATTATTCCTGCTGTTACAGTTTGTGTGGGGCTTTTGTATTCAATATTCAATTATTCTCCATTTAAGATTTGTAGAGAATTTCCCTAGAAGTAAACTGAGAATAAATGTATATGAAGCATTTCGAAAATGTCTTATTTATTTAACTTAGTTTTTCCTAAGGAAAAGTTTGTCTGATTGCAGATTATGTTATATTGGAGATGGCAGTGCTCAAAATATTTATCTTTTGGATTTGTATGTATGCACTTTCAAAATTTTATTGAGTCCATACAGATCACTGAAGCTTTATTTTGTTTAATGCACCACCAGTGCTAAGGCTGATAATGACTTTACAGTTTCTTTTATCTAATGGTGCTTTTGTCCATCTGTCTTAAACCCTTAGATTTTTGTTTGTTTGGTTTTTTTTGGGTTTTTGTTTGTTTGTTTGTTATTTTTATATCCCAGATTGATTTCTAGGCAGATTTGTAGTAACTTTCTGAAGTCAGCAAATTGTGGCTGTGACAATTCACAACAATCAAAGCTTTGGCTCAGAACATCTGTCCACCTTCAGTACTTGACACCCTTTACAAAAACATTATTTATAATGTAAAACAAACAGTTACAAGCAGGCTGAGCATAAACACAGATTCACCAACAGGAGCATGGGAAGAAAATGAATTTATAATATATAAACATATTTTTTGGGAGGACTTTAAGGCATCCCTTCCCTAAACCCAGAAATGAAAATATAGGTATAATTCATATACCTATATACCTATGAAAATACAGGTATAATTCATAGTTTCATCATTTCTGTCATGAGGAGATTTCTCCAGTTGCTATAAATTATTTTTTTTTTCTGTTTTGGTTTCACCACAAAACAATGTTCATTCTGTATGATAATAATGTGAGAAAAAAATGTTTGCTTGCATGAGGAATGAAAGAACAGTTCAGCCCCTGGATAAAGGTTCACAATCACCCTTTTTTTTGGGGGGGAGGAAATATTTTAATAGAAATATCATTTTAAAAAACAGTAGAAAGCGAATAAACCATGTGGAACTGACTTTTGCCATGTTGCCATGTAAGCATATTAAAACATCCCCATTTTGCAAATATGTTAGAATCCAAACTCTCTCTCCCCTGGTTTCATGCAGGCATCAACCACATCACACACAACTGAAAATCCAGCTGGGAGATCTTACAAACTCTTTGAAATTCAGCAAAGCCTCATTGCCAACTTTTTGATTTGCATCAGCACAGGGAGTGATTTCTGCTGAAAACTGCACATGGAGCACATGCTTGATATAAAAACCTTTTATTCAGGAGATTTTAAAATCAGTATCTTGCTTTCTGCCTGAATAATGTTTTTTTTTTTTTAACCAGACTTTATAGGAGAGGCAAACACCACTGTTCTGCTCTAGCAGGCAACATGCTCCTACCCTGCTCTCCTGTTGGGATTATGAACTATCACTATCACGAAATACAGCACAAGAAAGAATAATACAGCACAAGAAAGAATAATACAGCACAAGAAAGGAGTATTTATCATTAACACTGTTGCTCTTTTTAATGTGTCCTTACTGAGCTGTGATTCTTCACAGCACCACATGGAGTGTTGGGTTGTAAATTAAAAAGATTTGTGGGATCCAGCCTTTAATTGTTGTCTGATGGTCACTGGGGTACTTAAAAGACTCCTGGCTTAAAATTAGTAGTTTTTTTCTGTTCTAAAGTGATTTAAAAATGATAAATGGAAAATTCCATGCTGGGGGCAGTCATATTAGTGATAATGGTTTATTGATAGTGTCTGCATTGACATCTTGATGCCAGGATGTTTTTTTGCCTCTTATATACCCTTTTATACAGTTTGATGTATTCTCAGTGCTTTTAGCCCCACACTTGTACCTCCCCAAGGCTGAGAACTCAGCTCAGCCCCACGGCACTGTTAAACCAGGAGAGCAAACATCCTGGGAGCCCCAGACACCAAGGGCCTCTCCAGAACACATTTGGGAACCTCAGCCAGGCCCAGCCAGGGGGAAGGTTCCTCACAACGAGGGCTTCACTCCAGCCTCTCACTGGGGGATCTGTGATAAATATGTTAATTTTGCAAGGCCTATAATTGTGTGTGTATTTCGGTGTGAGGTGTACATGCATTTTTGGGGCATTCCACCATGACCTAGTGCTGTACCCACGGATCCTTTAATAAATCCCGAGGTAAAAACCCCTTTTCCCCATAAACCATGTTTTGGTTTGAATTTTAAGACCAGGGAAAGGCAACAATCTGACAGCCAGCCCAACAGCACGAACAAACACTTCAGATTTGCCTATCACCAATAAACATCTCTGTAGGGATTCAGAGATTGTGTAATAGAATGAGTCTTGAGCTATCCAGGTAGGCCTCAGAACTGAGGCCTGTGTTGAAGTAATAAAGCCTGTTATGCAGCAAAAAATTCTAATTAAGGTGTGTTTCAGTTTTAGATAGGATAGTTGTGTTGTAATCATGGTAGCTGCCTTAACTTTGAAACTGTTTTGCATTTTTTCTCACTTTGTACACCAATTAGAAAGCACTTGTAACTGTAAACATTTGGAGATAATAAAGGGAGAACATATGATAAACCATATTGGTTCAGATCATCTGTTGCTCTGTCCCAGCCCCTGCTTATTAGAGGCCCTGGTTTTCCATCTCCCCACCCCAGCAGAAAACCAATCACAGAATTACCACTATCTGGTATTTTTACAGTGCATGAAGTGCACTTGCACCCAAACCACGACCTGCAGAGAATCCGGGGAGGCTTTGGCAGGCAGGACTGAGGAGCCCGAGGGCGCTGGGCGGAGGTGTCAATCCCGTGGCCATCACCTGACGTGGGCTTCCTCACCAGCAGCGCTGATTGCAAAGGCAGATGTCGTCCTCCTCCTGGAGGAGCTGGGATCCACCTCCACGCTCCCATATTGTTTGTGCCTACAGATGGAGCTGGAGCTTCCTGCCATTGTGTGTGGCGTCTGTCCCCTCGTCCCCGACTGACGCAGGTTGGACACTCTGCCCGCGGCGCTGGCGAGGTGGAACTGCTGCTGAGACTGAAAAATGGCCAAAATCCAAAGATTTTTATCGTCCCATCCTTGCCCTGCAGTGGTGCACGAGAGAGTTTTCCGTGCCACACTTTCCCCAGCCTTTCCTTTGATTTCACGGCGGCGAGAGACGTCAGTGGCACTTTTGTTATGTCTGACACTGACTTGTAAATTACCTTTAAAAGGGGTAAAATCTGATTTTGCAAAATGCATAAAATGTGTTTTTCAAAACGGGAATCGTGATTCCATGATGATGACTTTTTCTGAATTATTTTCAATACTTTTAGGGCTGTAAACCTCGAAATTATGTTACATTCTGAGTTTGGCATTCAAAGAAATCCTGAGAAAATAATTATCAAAAGTCTGAGAATTGTGATTTCATGAGTATGGCCTGATTTGAGTAATTTTAATTTATCTTTAGGGCTGTAAACCTCGAAATTATGTTACATTCTGAGTTTGGCATTCAAAGAAATCCTGAGAAAATAATTATCAAAAGTCTGAGAATTGTGATTTCATGAGTATGGCCTGATTTGAGTAATTTTAATTTATCTTTAGGGCTGTAAACCTCGAAATTATGTGTTCCATTCTGATTTTGGCATTCAAAGAAATCTTATGAGAAAATAATTATCTAAATTTTGGGAAAAAGATAGGAAACATCCTGACTTTTTACTTAATAAATATATTTTTAATGGAGCATGTGTAGCAATGTTAAGGAGAAATTTCCAGCTAGCTTTACCCTGACCACATCAGTTCAACTCCTGCTTTGTCACAAACAAAATATTGTCTTTTTAAAATAAAAGTAATTGTGCCAATTGTCAAGAAACATGGATATTTATATGCACAGATTTCCCAAGTCAAATAGTAAGTCTGGATGTGTGTAAAATAACTCAGTTTTAATTGATGATCATTCAAGCATTCTTTCTACCTCAGCAGCAATACCAAAATAAGGATGGAGTCAAAACAATTGAGATCAGCTTATTTTATACTGAGGGAAAATGGCTTTTTTATGACCCATAGAATTAATCTGTGGATTTTATTGCCATAACTCTCCCAGAATATAGTACATTGCTTTTCCTCAGACCTAGATTAAACATTTATTCATGTATAAAATAATGTTTGCAAATCCATTATACCTGCAGGATTAAAAAAAACGATCACAGTTACAACCTTTATTGTTTAGGCCATCAACCAATCACTAAATCAATAATTCCAGGAGTTATGAGAGAGTGAACTTAGTTTGGGGACACATTACTCCATAATTATGGGCAATGCAATTTCTCAGACTTTTTTCTTTGGTGTCACAACATATAATTGGGACCTACACAGCTCCATTATTAATGTGTACACCTAGATGGTTTTTTTTTTTCCTTTTATTCTTTTTTTCATGGACAATGTAGTGCATAGATTGTATGGATATATTACAAGTATTTATGATAAGAATAGCAAGTAGAAATTCTTATCTGAGTATACTGGAGTATCTGAGTACTGCCCATGTACTTTGTGGAGTCTGTGTCCTTAGAGAGATCCAGAAGCCACCCAGATGTGGACCTGGGGAACTGGCTGCAGGTACCAGAGGTGGGGTGGGCAAAGGGACCTCCACAAGTCCCTTCCAGCCTCACTCATTCTGGCATTCTGTCACACAGATAGTGCAATAATTCTAATTTCTGGAGTTCTAACTAGTAGTGACAATGACTTGTTTTCTCCTCTACAGCTGTTTCGTTCAAGCCTAGCTCTACCAAACTTTTGCTTCCCACAGGTTTAATCCATATATTCACTTCTTTTTTGCCATGCAAAAAATCACCTTGAAAGGACTCAAAAAATACAGGGCTGTATTTACTGTTGGGAAACAGTTTGGTTTTGTTTTTCTGTAAGATTTAGAGACGTTATGCCTAAAGACAAGAAGCAATTGTATTTAAATTTAATTATATTTAAATATAATTTGTGTTTTCCTCCTCAGGGTGCGCAATGACTTTGATGTGCTCACAAATCGCCTGATTGGCAGCCATGGCTACTGCACTCAGGTGAGTCAAAGGCACAGTTTTGGAGGTGTCCTGTGCCTCTGCTGTGAACTGACCTCTGGGAAGAGATGGCATTTCTTATTTTTAAGTCATGGAGTCATGGAATCACAGAATGGTTTGGGTTGGATTGGACCTTGCAGTTCATTTTGTTCCAGCCCTTCCAACCTTCCACTATCCCAGCTTGCTCCAAGCCCCATCCAGCCTGTTCTTGAACACCTCCAGGGATGGGGAGTCCACATCCTCTCGGGGCAACCTGTGCCAGGGCCTCAACACCCTCACAGTAAAGAATTTCTTCCTAATATCATCTAAACCTTCAGCTGAAGGCTTTTCCCCCTTGTCCTGTCACTCCATGCCCTTGTGAAAAGTCTCCAGCTCTTTTGGAGCCCCTTTAGGTATGGGGAGGCTGCTATAAAATCTCCACCCATTTCCATTTGTTTTTCCCCTTGTCCCCATAATATCAAGCACCTTCAGCCTTAGTTCTTTTTCCTCCTGTTTTGGCACATTGTTGTCTTTGCTTTCAGAGGTTCTGCTTTTCAGTCTGGTTTTGTGCCTCTCCCTGTTTGTCCATGTCCTCACCCTCCTCTCACTTGCCTCTTTGGCACTCCTTGGTTCATTTCAGTGCTGAGATATCACTGTGTTCCCTCTCTGCCCTTGCAGAAAGGTGCCTGAGGTTCCATGCCTGAGGTTCCATGCCTGCTCCTGCAGCTCCTCAGTAATTCTATGATTCTATCTATTGCCCCTCTGGCTGCCAAAGACAAGCTTCATATTCTTCTCTTGTTGCCAGAGGACTTTTCTACTGTGACCATATAATGGTTCCTCAAGAAGGTGGTGGTGATGGTGAATGAGAAGTGCTAAAAACATCAGTGAAAACCTTTAAACTCTGGGGAATCCTTCAGTAGAAACACAGAGCTGTGATTGTGTGCAGTGTTTTTAAGACCAATTCCAAACTGGCCATACCAGAGTTAGTCATGTCTTCGGGCATGGTAATTTGCAGTATTTTTTCTGGAAACTTTGTTATTTCCCCTCCTGTTTCTAGCCATATGTTATTTATTAATAACTGCTGCAGCACAGCCTGCTTTTAGCTAAAAAAAATATCCCATATCTATGTTCTTGAACTTCAGGCACACTCACATGCCACCCCCCCATGTATGTTTAGCCTCTGACACACCCCTGCTTCAATAGGAGAGGAAATAATCATCAATCATCTCTGGGAAATATCAATATCCTAGTGATCTGGGTCCATATGGGTAAATGTCTTACTGAATGAGACTTCAGTTCATCCAGAAATAATAATAATTTAACAAATCATGTCCAACATACAAAATACATCAGAAATGTCATACAGTACTGTACAGGCTTTGAGTTTATATCATTCCTGCTGTACTTTTCATTGTAGAGAAGAAAGGAAACCAAAATTTTCATTAAAAAACACCAAAGAAAAACAACACTTATATGAGATGTTGGAGAGTTGGATGTGAGAGTATATTCATTATCAGCAGTTTGCCTCCAGAAGGATGAAAATTGAAAACTCCTCTAATCTTTGGACTTCAGCAAAGCTTTCAGTACTGTCTCTCACAGCATCCTTTTGGACAAAAATTGCAGCCCACAGCTGGGAAAGGTTTTTTCTCCCAGAGGGTGCTGTGCACTGCCCAGGCTCCCCAGGGAATGGGCACAGCCCCGAGGCTGCCAGAGCTCCAGGAGTGTTTGGACACCACTTTGAGGGACAGGGTGGGATTGTTGGGGTGTTCTTTGTAGGGCCAGGGTGGGATTGTTGGGGTGTTCTTTGTAGGGCCAGGAGTGGAGCTGGATGACCCTTGTGAGTCCCTTCCAGCTCAGAATATGTTGCTAACCCTGAGAAGATTTCTTTAGGCACTTTTGTGCCTCACTGGTTCTTGCAGCATTGAAGTTGTCAGATTGTTTTCAGCTTGATAATGTGCAAACATCACAGCTCTCTTCTTCTACATGTTGCATTGTTTTTTCATCTATCTCAAATTGTTTCTTTGGCCAAAGAAAAACACTTCTATTTTGGGATTTGTTTTCATACTTTGTAATTGTACACTGACACTTCTTCTGCTCTGTTCTCACAGACAGAGACAGACAGACAGACAGACAGAGAGGATCCCAGAAGCCGAGCAGGCTGAAGGGATTCTCCTCTCCTTTTCATCTCTCTGTTTCATTGTAAATATCTCATCTAAATATTCTTATTAAAAACCTTCTGATCTATATCACTCAATCAACAGACATGGTTTGTTCTTGGAGCAGCCCTTGAGAAGCAGGGCTGTCCCTCAGACCAACAAGAATATTCTATTATTCTATGACTTCCTCATTTTACTTTTGGAGTAGGCTTTGACCAAAATATCTGGAAACTTTTTATAAGCAATCCTAATCCTAACCATAAACCTAAAGCCACTCCATAAATTAGGGCTCAGGTACACATTATCAATCCTGAATCATTCTTGTGCTGATGTTTAGCTACTCTTTGTTTTTATTTTAACATGTCCCAAACAGGAATTGGTGAACTTGCTTTTGACTGGCAAAGCTGTGTCCAATGTTTTCAACAATGTGATAGAGCTGGACTCTGGGAATGGCAACATCACCATTCTGAAAGGCATCACAAGTCGCAGTGATATTGGTTTGCTGTCCCTCTTTGAGCACTATGATGTCTGTCAGGTATGTTCTCCCTTCTCCTGGTTTAATTAAAAAGAAAATAATTACTTTTTAAATCACCTTGGAGTGAGTGAAGCAGTAAAGAAATTATTGCTTGTTTATCTCTTCAGTTTATCTCTTCTGTGCTGTCGTGGTGGTTCTGTTACCAGTAAAAAAAAAAAATTACAATTCAAATAGCTGTTAATGCAATGGGATTGTTCCCTCTAATTGCTTTTGAAACTCATATTCAATTGTAGTCATTATGAAAATGATAGATTAAAACTTTCAAAGGAGTGACAGGTATTAATTTTCCTCAGGAAAATTTTGTGAACTTGTGTAAGGATTTCACTACTTCTCCATCAACAGGAGGTGGAGGATGTCAGGATGAACACCTTTCCTAAAGATATGTTCTATCCTAAACAGCCAATTCTGTGTTTGATCTGAGAATATGATTTGAAATTCTCTTGCCTTTGTTAGATCCTTGTAGCAGCCCCACCTGCATTTGCAGCATCATCACCTCTGTAAAAATTTGAAAGTGATTCCCAAAGGAATTGGTTTGTACTGATCTGATATAAATGTAAAACTGAAAACAAAGCTTGATTTCAACTCCTCTCCATATGGCTGAAGTCAGCTGCATTCTCCTGCTACTAGCAAATTATAGTTTTTGTTATTTTTAATTAACAAAATCATTTACATTATTCTCCAGATTACAAGAGGCTTTAATTCCAGTCAAGGCATCTTATCAGTGTACCCAAATCAGATTCATTCAGAATAGAGTGGACTAAAAATAAATAAGCTTCTGTGTCTAGTTCACACTTCTTTTTCTTTTCTATAAACAATGTAACATTTAAACCCTCAAAAAATGGTCATGCACCACTCCAGCATTTTTTCCATCCTCCAGTGAGGAAAATGACTCGGGAGTAGCAAAATGGTAAATGAGGTCAGGGCAGGTAAGAGCTATTTCTTTCCCACCTGCCCTCTAAAAATAAAATAAGTTACCCAGAAATTCAGACACCATTTTCCACTTATTCTGCAAATTATATGGTAGAGGGGATCAGTTTCTACTGCTGTGCTCTTGCATGGGAGCTGGGCTCTTGAGCAGGGATCTGTTTTTCCAAGCCAGTGACTTAATCAGTTACAGAAACTCCAGCAGACATAGTTTCCTCTTTTTTATAAGACACCAGTTGGGCATCTGCTGCAAATTGTCCTGGTTTTTATTAAGAACATCTGGGTGTGCTCTGCATTTCAGTTCAGAGGCAATGTCTGCTCAGGACTGGGACAAAAGTCAGGTTCTGGTGGACTTTGGCCCCAAATCAGGGAGTCTCCATTGTGGCTTCAGCATGAGGGGCCAGATTCTGCTTCCTGTCACAGAACCCAGAGCAGCTTAGGAAAAAGAAATGTCAGTGGCAGTTTGCAGCAGTGGAACTGAGAATAGAATTTGTCTTTCAAAGTGACTCGTTTATTCCTCTCAGCATCCAATTACAGTGTGGCTCTGAGGCTGGGAACTGAAACCAGCCATGGAAAAGGACTGTCATTTTTGGTTGGGTTTATTTTTTGTTTCCAGCAGTAAGAAAATCCTGAGCGTGCTATATGGTGAATCATAGACTCTGGAGTCAGAAAACTCCCTTTAGGTCATATCCAGCCAATCTCTCAGGGCATAACTCAGGATATTTTTGTGTCCTGTTATATAGCAGGGTTTCTTTTAAAAAGCTGTATCCATGAAGTGCCTTTTTGTTCAGATGGCCATATTTTCATTGATTTGAGTGCATATAACTGTGACCTTACAATTTTTCTCACCCACCTCTACTCTAAAACATGAATAAATGCAAATAAAGGTTTGCAGGACCTTGTGAATTTGGAGATTTTAATATCTGCTACGCAGCCTGTGTTTGGAAATACTATTAATAAATCAGACCCTTCAATTACTTAGTTTCCTCTGATTATAATTTTACTCCTAATCCAACCTGCTCCCTAAACAATTCATCCCCATCCGCTGGGCATTTGCAGCTGATGTAACAGTTCCTCCCTTTTTCATCAGCACATCCTGTCCAAGGCTTGTTTTTATTACCCTGCTCTATACTTGTTCCAACTGACCAACACATTGAGGATGGGATAGTCAAGATTCCAGGCTGGATGCAGTAAATCCACACAGAGGAAGACTCCTGTACCATTTTATCTCTTTTTTTCTAACATGTGGAGCATTTGTGTGTAATCCACAGTTCCCTTGGTGTGGCTGTTGAGTTGCAGATACTGTGAGGGCACGTGAATTAATCCTCCTGTCAGACTCCAGCAGTAGCAAATCAAAACAAAATGATCCATGCCTTCTTCTCCAGCGACTGCCTGGAGAATCCCTCTGTTCCCCATCCATTCATCTCTTCCAGTGGATCCTGTGTTATCTTTGCTGATGAGAAAAACGTGTGCCCCGAGTAATTTGTCTGGAATTGTTAATGTTTAATCATCACTCTCAGTCCTGACATATCACCAAACTCCGTGGGGTTCTTGCAGTGTAATTACTTGCTGCAAATTGTTTCACGATGACAGATGGATCCATTCCATCTGTTTCATGTGCAAATGTTTAGTTTCACAGTGAGATTCCGTTTTTTAATGGGAAAAAAGGCTAAAAGTCCAATTCTGCTACTTTTCAGTAGGCAAGTTACACATCTTTGGGTTTCTTTTCTTTGTGCTAAGCCCATGTTTAAGCAATATCAGTTCCATGTGATCTTACACATTTAATGTAGAAGCTGCAGTCGAGATTTTAGGTTTCCTGTTTATTTAGAGCACTTGAAGCAATAGAAACATTTCCACATGAAATTGGTGGGGGTTTCCTCTGTCTGCTGAGCTTCAGGATGCAGCAGCTCAGTCTCGGGGAAGCTGAGTGGTTTCTCAGCAGGGACAGGACCTCAGAGGAGGGGATGAGGCACAGGAGTGGGAAGGACCAATTTTAGCACTCCTGGGTGAGAAAATCCCTCCATTTGGGTCAGAGACTTTGGCCTAAATGCCACATTAAAACTGCAGGTGAGAGGACTTAGAATGATGAAATTCTTTCTTCCAAAATATCTTGTGACCTTAAAAGTAGAAAGGGATGGAAAACAGAGGCTCCTCATGTTTATGCCAGGTCATAATTAACAGTGAAAAAGGGAAAAATAATCTGCATTCTTAGGTAATAACTTTAACAGATATTATTATTATCATTATTAACGTGCTAATTCTTTAATAGTATTAATAACCAGTTAATAAACAGCACTGTGCTAATTAACATGAATAATGATAACAGTAATATATAGCATTTAGATGTCATTTCCTGTTAGCAGATCTGTGCTATGCAGGAGTGGCAAGTGTCATTTCCACTTTGCAGAGAGGGGTTACTGGTGAATAAAAGTCCTGGTGCTTATCCCAGTAAGCTCCTGGCTGAACTGGGATGAGCACAGGTCTGAATCTCTCATTTTAAAGGCAGTGTGGTGCTGGTGATGAATTTCACCATCCTTCAGAAAGGATGAAACCACTTTAGGTGTGTGCTGTTGTGTGTGAAACAATGGAAATATTCGAGGTTTCTTGTGTCTTTTGAACCTTCTCTTTGATTCTTTGTTGCTTTCACCAATTCTCTCCTGCTTTAAGATGTCCTGTGAGTTAAAGCTCCTGTTGTCTGACCTCCCTACTCTGATTCCTGACGCTGTCCCAGTCCCTGCCTGAGTTGCCAGCACTTCAAGGGACTGGTGCTTTTTAGTTTTTGCCTTTCTGAAAACGGAGAGGGCATTGACAAAGAAGCTACACACATTTTCCCAATTTCTGTTCAAAGAGAGAGAGTAAAGTAACAGAAATAAACAGAATTTATTCATTAAAATTCCACAGATGGGAAATATTACCTTTGGTCCTTTTGAAGAAAGCACTCTGTGCTATGACAAGGCCTCCTTGAATGATGAAATTCAGCTCTGTCTCCTGGCACCTCACCTGGTTTTTTGCCTCGTGGGATGTCCCTCCTGTAAGCTTCTTCCCAGGGAAATGTGTCTCCTAAACAATCTCTTTTCCCCATCAGATGGGCCTGGCTCAAGCCAGGCCATTGGTGTGGTTGTGGAGGGGAAAGTTGAGAAAGAGAGGTTTGAGCAACCAGCCACGAAAATACACAAGTGCAAAATGGAAACTGATGGTTGGCTTCAATTTTCCGTTTATTTTTCAGGAAAAGGGGTAAATGTTGTGCCCTGTAGATGCAGCAAAGGAAGGTGCTGATTATGTAAAGCTTTTGTGAGCATCACTGTGGGCAAAAATATGGAGTGCATTCAAATTTGACTGAAATGAGGCTGACAAAGCATTGGCCTTTGAGAAACTCTGTTCTTCATTCCTTGTTTTTACATCTCTCTTGCTAGCCTGGAACTGAAATTTTCTTAATGAAGTCCTATTGTCCTCTGAGTTATGGGCAGTTATTTTCCCAGAGGCCTGTCACTGCTGCTGGGGTATTGACATTGCTTCCTTGTCAACATCCTTCCAAACAGAAGAGAATCACAGTTTTTATGCAAGACAATAACAAAGCTCACGTGTTTAGAAGAGCTCTGTGTGCTTTGCAAACAGCTAAAGCAGAAAATGATAACTCAGACATTTTCCATCTCTCTCTGGATTATAAACACCTGTATTTGGATGTGGATTTATCCCAGCTCACTTTAGGTGCTTTTTAGGCTGAAAATGCTTCAGGTGTAAGAGTCCTGCCAACTCCCTGGTAAACGGGAGGGGCCTAAATTTCTGACAATACTCATGTCTTCCTTATTTGATTTTACAGCCAAAGCCTAAGGGCCAACCTGCATTAAAGGGCCTAGAAATAAATACAGAAGAGTTCAGTGGGCTGAACCCTGCCCTGTCCTTGTCACTGCAGTGCTGTAACTCCCTGGAGTGGGCCATAAACTTTGAGGAAATGGCAAAATAATGAAATCTGAGTGAGGGTCTGAATCTCCCTGAAAATTTCTTCACTTGTTGGGACATTCCAGAAGAGCAGCAGAGTGGGACAAGGATAAAGAAAAGTTCCTAAGGCTGCCTGGCACCCTGAGGTCTGTTTTCTGTGCCACATCTGCTGCCTTTTATACCATGGCAGCATAAGGGAGCTTTAATCAGAAGCCAGTGCTTTCCAGGAGTCTCTTTCCTTTGGGAGTCCTAGGTTTTAACACACATTTCTTTCTATTCTTCTTCAGTCATGTCCTTCCACCTCCCCCTCAGTTCATTGTCAGAAAGATTTTCTTTTCTACAGAAAAAAAGGATCCAAAGCTGCAGAGAAATTATCTAGGCCTCCCACATAGCAGTAGTTATTTTATTTTATATTATTTTATTTTATAAATATACAGCTAAAAACTCTTCAATTTCTGTCTCACCCAGCATAGAGTGTACTCTGAGTGGCAGACTTCATAAGAATTAATTTTATTTTTCTCAATCTGATTGAAATCAAGTACTTAGCAATTGCAATAATTTTACCTTCACTGTGTCCCTTAATTATCTGCAAATTCAGTAGTGATGGGGCTGCCCTGGTGTTTCAGTGGTGCTGCTGGGATGGGTGGCCTGGGTCAGTGGCCTTCCTGCTCCCCCAAAGGCTGGAATTGTTAATGTTTAATCATCACCACTGACACATCACTCTTAACACCCCTGGAAAATTGTTTAATATTCATTCAGGAAAGGTCATTGCAGCTGTGGGGAATAAAACACTGACAGGGCAAAGAATTGGCTGCTGCCTGTAACCCTGAAAGCTTTGTGTAATTATCCTTTTGTCCGTCAATCCTACTGGATTCAGTAGTACCAGAAATCCCTGTTTGACTGAACCCAGCTCTTTGTGGAACCATTACACACTGTGATTAATTCTCAAATAAACATCTCTAGCAGCTGTATTCAAGGAAAGAAACATAAAGCAAGAAATGATTGATTATAAGTAGAAAATAAACAGTAAAGTCCCACAAGAAAGGAGATGAAATCATGTTAAGTGATAAAACTCCTGGAGAAAAATGCCATCAGATTGGCCATATCCAGTAATCCTGTTTGGGTTTGGTATCATATTCTCTTGTTTGTTTCTTTTGGAATATGGCAAAAGATGTCCTTACTCAAGGGACAAATAAAAGCTGAATGGTGAGGTACCATCCACTCACTCTAGCAGATCTGTTGGAATAATTCTCCAGCAATAAATATTTGTCTGTAGGTTGAATTTCGCCATTGTGTGAATACACACCAAAGTCAGATGTCAGATGGGGAATGAGTCCTTTGAAGGTGCTTGCTTTTGAGAAGTTGATGTTTCCCAAAGATCAGAACTGTGTCCCTGAAATTTATAAGCATTCCTGAGGGCTTTATAAAGGAGAGGATCAGGGTTAGGGAAGTCTCCACAGGAATTGGAAACATGCAGCACGAAAGGACACCTCATTCATTCCCCCCTTACTTTCACCTGAAGATGATTAATGAGCCTCCTCGAAAACCAACACCTGAAAAGTGATAAAAATACAGCCATTGAGCCCTTATCAAAAATAGTATTTCAGAAAAAGGATGCAAGTCACATATCCCTGATTTGCCTTTGGAATTCAGCCTTACAGTCATAGGGAAGGCACTGGAAAGAAGGGGTCTCTGTCAGCTGCCATCTCTGTCAGCCTCTTGTGGGATGATACAGACACTGCTGAGTTTGAGAGAGGTTTGCTGAGGAGTCAGAACAGTGCCTGTTGATGCCTTAGGTTTGAACTTTTCTATGTTTCCAACCCTGCCCTGCCCAGTGTCACTCTGCAGTTCCCTGGAGCTCGTTCAGTGCTGTTCTCTCATGCTCACACACACACAACAAAGCCTCTCCAGCTCTCCAAGGACACCCAGACCCTCCTAGGCCCAACAACTGCAAACCACAATCTTGGCAAGAGGGGGGCAAGCTTGGGCAAATTCCATCCTTGCCTGCCTTCTGCTTGGGGAATTGATGCTGAGATCCAAGTGGAAAGAACTCGGGAGCTGTCCTTGTCCATGTTGGGATGCACTGAGGCAGGAGCCTCTGGAGGCCAGAGTGTACCTCTGAAGGCCTTTCCAATCAATCCCTCCTTGATTCCTTTCTTCCTGTCTGCTCTCTGTTTCTAGGGAGCCATTTAAGGCATCATGTTCATGCCTGTTCTTCCCTGTCCTGCTTCTAGGTTTTATTCCAGGTTTTATTCCAGGACCACTCCCACAGTCAGGCTGCTCAGGCAGCTGAGGAAGCCCTCAGGCCTCACCAGCCAGACCAGTTAAATAGGGCATAATTCTGTGTATGGGGAAGGGTCTGGGGAGTCAGTCCTGTGAGGAGCTGCTGAGGGAGCTGGGGGTGTTTAGCCTGGAGAAAAGGGAGGCTCAGGAATGGCCTTACCGGGCTCTAGAACTCCCTGGCAGGAGGGGATAGTGAGCTGAGGGTTGGCTGCTTCTCCCAGGCAAGTGACAGGGCAAGAGGAAACAGCCTCAAGCTGCACCTGGGAAGGTTCAGGTTGGACATCAGCAGGAATTTCTTCACAGAAAGTGTGGTCAGATGTTGGAATAGGCTGCCCAGGCAGGCACTGGAGTCTCCATTCCTGGGAGTAGTGCAGAAACCACTGGATGGGGCACTCAGTGCTCTGGTCTGGTTGTCAAGGTCATGTTCAGTCGGAGGTTGGACATGATGGTCCTGGAGGGGTTTTCCAACCTAAATGACTCAGTGACTCTTCTCCACTCAACAGCTGATGCTTGAAGAAGCAGCCAAAGGAATCCTCACTCTGAGGATTGTCCTTACTTTGTCAGCAACACACATCCATGTTATATTTTGTACAAAATATGTTTGTACATCTTGATGTCAAAGGCAGCAGCAATCCTCAGCTGGCTAAATTGATGTAACCAAAACAAAGACTTCTCCCTTCTTAGGGAGAGGAGGATTTGAGCTGCAATATTTTTAGACTCTCTTTGTTGTCTCAGAGTTCGTGCCCTCGCTGCTTTCTCCCAAGATTGTAATTGAAAACTACACATCTTTGGAGAATGTTACTACAGCCCTCAATCATCTGAACAGTTTGTCCTGGCTTCAGGGGAATGGTTCATGTGAGTGAGAGCTGGGGTGGACATGGCTTTGAAAGTTCTGGATCTCTCTAATCTTTGTCAAATGTTGTTTGATGAAGCTGGGAAGTAGCTTTTGCAGACAAACGTAGGAAGAACACATTTTTAGGAGGAGATTGGCTGTTCTTTTTGGCTTTCACTTATCTGCATATTAAAATATGCATGTTTGTGAGACTGAATCTTTTCATCTGTGTCCCTCTAATTTGCCATCTTTTGTTGAAACTGCGTATTTTCTTTGTTGATAACTCCTCTTATGAGTATTATTGGAAGCTTGTAAAAAACTTCTTTACTTCTAAGCCAAGAATTTATTTAAAAAGCAAAACTGTTGTATAAAAGGCTGTTTTAAATAGATATTAACAAAGTAATGAGTCAGGGAACAGTTACTTAATTATCTGGAGACTTGTTATCTAACACCAGAAGAAATTCTCATTGGGGAAGGCAGCTGAGTTTGCACTTGTAACACATCAGAGATAAATTCTAAATATCAATCAAGATGAAAACACAAACTCCTTATCACTTAGGTGCTGGTTAGAGTTTTGATTATAACAGAATTCATGTTGGCTTCTCCTTTTTGGCGTTTGCCATTTGTTCCTGTGCCCAGGGTGAAGAACTGGGCTGCACTGTAGGAGCTGCATGCACAAATCTGTATCTAGAAGTCATGTATGAGAATTTTTCTGTTAAAAGTCACTCAGTTTCCACTAGGGCTTTTTCAGTGGAAAACGTCCTGAGAGCAAAATGACTGAAAACAAAATTATTTCACTGAAAGCAAAATGTTTAATTTCAGATTTCAGTTTCCCTAAGCAATTTCTCAAAGGTACAAAACCCAGCTGCAGTGCTGTTGGTATCCCCTTCCTCCATCCCTTATAGATGAAATCTCTTGAGTATTCTAGTTTAAAACATCTATGAATGAGTATGAAAGTTGGTTTTATGCACTTTCTTACACAATATTCAGGTTATTTATAAATATACTTTTTCATAAGAAGGACAAAGGCTTAGAAAAGGCTTTTGTTAAAGTTTTTTTTTTCACCTGAGCTTATTTCATTTTCAAGAATAACAAAGCCAAACAAATGCTTCTGTACTGCATTCTTCTATAGTTGAAAATAGGCTTGGACTGTGAACTAGAAGATGATAAAGTGAAAGGAATGCATTATATTTTTTATCCAAGAAGAGATTTTGGGCTCAGTTGAGTTGCCCAGGCAGGGATATCTCATGGCACCTGAGATCCTGTGAGTCTCTTACCTGGTTTCCAGTTACTGTTGAATGACAGCCTCCTATTGATCCCATGTTGTATTCCTGGGGTTTTACTGCTATTGCAGAGGACAGGTTTGCTTTTGGTTCAGCTCACCTGGGGTCTGATCTTTTAGCTGTAAGGGCACTACAGCTTCATTTCATTACCTGCCACAGCTCAAGGCTTAATATTTGCTTTGTATGCTCCTTGATTCACCAGAGCTAGCCTGGCCTGCTTCAACAGCCACTAATGAGCCTTTGTAGACTACAATAAATAAATGTTCTTATGAATTTTATATTTTCCAAAATGAATTGTTTCTCCCCCTTGCCCCTGCAATGCTCTAATATTTTGTATTTTTCTTCCAGGTTGGTTGTTACTTGAAGACCCCCAAGTACCCAATTTGGCTGGTGTGCAGTGAAAGCCACTTCAGTGTGCTGTTCTGTTTGGAAAAGGATTTGCTCAGTGACTGGAAAACAGGACGGAGGTTTGATCTCTATTACTACGATGGCTTGGCCAACCAGGATGAAGAGATACGGCTGACAGTGGGTGTGTGCAGCTCCCTGACTCTGCATTTCACCTCTGGGGGGGCAGAAAGAAGGATCCAATCATGCAAACAGTGATGGCTGCAGGCAGTGAATGTGAATTTGTGTGCTGCTCCCTAATTTCCATAGTTAGCTGTGGTGATTAATTATATTTCGCAAGGAAGTTTGGAGGATAAGGTCTTGAAAGGGTTAAAAGTGAGTGTGTGTGTCACTTTATACACACTGATAAATCTTCCAGTGGCACTGTTTCCTAAGGGACAGGTTGTGATCTCTGCCTTTCTCATACTCCCAGGACCATTATTTTTGTTATTAATAAAACACATTTTACTGCTCTCATTCTCCCCCACATCACCTCACGTCTTTTCTACAGGCAGAAAGTGCAGGTCTCCCTTTCCCCACCCTAAATGCCTGTAGGAAAATGAGCAGAGGGGGTGAGGAAACACAAAATCCTTGCCTCCAAGGCAATAAGATGCCAATAAACTGCTAAAAGAGTTTAGTCTCTTACCTGCCTGGAAGCACAAGACTGCAAGAGATCTTCCAGCTCATTACACTCCTTCTTTCAGGAAACTGTGCCAAATTATAGAGCAGCTTTTACAGTAACTACGTATTTCTCCAACTGGAAGGCATTTGGATGAGTGTTCTGGTCCTTAGAAAGCACCTACTTCAGTACATTCTTCCCCACTAAATCCCTGTTTGCTAATAATATCCTCCTTACCTTTTGTTTGCTTTCCTTTGGTATATTTATACAATCTTATCTGTGCTTCTTTGATAACCAAATTCCTTCTCAGTCTTAAGGAGCCACTCTATTTTAGTCTGCTCTTTAGAAATAAGTTGTCTCCATTCCTTATTTGCACTGATATCCAGGTTTTTGGGCAGGATGGGTGTTGTATGTTCTGCTTGAGTCTATGTGTTCCTGTGCTTTTGAAAACCTCACAAGATATGGTAGTAAGTTCACTCATCTTTCTGCCTGTTATTTATCCCCTTATTTAAAAAAAAATCCCTGTCATCCTGCTGTGGGGGTCACACCTGTATTATCTCAAAAGATCAGCTTTCACAGGGCTGTGATTGCCAGCTGGTTCCCACATCCCAGATAAAAGTCACACAGATGATACAACTCAGCACAGGACTAGAGGCACATTTTTTTTCTGTTGTGTTCCACCACTTAACATCTGGTCCAAAGCAGGTATCCTAATCTGTCTTTCCATCCCCTGGAATGTTTCCAAACTCGAGAGCTGCCAAACCCTCAAAGATCCCTGGATGAGAAATTCCCCAGCACACATATAAATCTTTCCCTTTGCTGTCCAACCTGCCCTGGCATTTCTGTGTGTTTCTCCTCAAAGCCTAAGCGTGCATGGAGTTGTAGATATCTCTTTGTTGTGGCCATAGCCCCTTCCAGGGATGTGTCCCAGTAAATCCTTTGTTATCTGTGAAATTCTTCAAGAGGCAGTAAAAATGTGAATATTTTTCATCATTCCACAAAAATGTCTGTCCTGGTTCTGGCTGTGCAGTAATCCCTTTTTGTAGGTCTGGAGAAAACTGTAATTCCTTTACATCCAAAAGGTAGCACTGGCCAAACATCTAAATCCAGCACACAGGGCCAGATGGGAATATCAGAATGCTGAATATTGCTGGTATTTCCCTTGTGGAAATCCCAGCTGGAGGTGATTTTTAGGCAGCATTACCTGGAGATGCAGCACGAGGTGCTGGGTGCTGCCCCAGCCACATCTCCCTGCTGCTGGGTAGCAAAGTTGTTTGCTTTACTCGAGCAATTCCTTGAAATGGGAATCTTGATTATAATTAGGTAAAATTACCTTCAAGGTCACAATTCAGGAAATATTGAAGAGATTGTGCTGGGCAAGAGAGGCAAAAAAGAGTGAAGAGCAGAATTAGATTTTGAGAGTAGCAGCAATTGCTACATTTTATTGAGAATTTGGGAGTGGCAGCAATTGCTACATTATATTGAGAATTTGCCCTGCTGTTCATACTTGACAATTTGCCAAAATGTAGACAACAAATATAAAGTTCCTTCATAAAAGCAGTTTAGTGACATCAACATACCACCCAAAAGAGAGGAAAATAATAATAAATATTTCCATTGGGGTAGAAATTTTGGACAGGCAGAGAAGATCTGTGACAGTGCTGGCACTCAGTTTCTCAGTACCTAAATGTCAAATGTAGATATTCCTTGCCTCTTACTCTAAGATACACATTTATGATACTTTTTTCCTATTTCTTTGTATGGAAACCCTCAATTCAAACCTTTTGTTGGAAGAATTCACATCTAAAATATACAAAATTCATCAACATTGGCAATGACTGGGGAAGGCAGTCACACCATGTGCCTGTCCTGCCACCAGGACTGTGGTTGGGACAGGGGCTAAAGTTGCACCAGGAGAGGTTTAGAGAAAAATTTCTTCACAGAAGGGATTGTGAAGCATTGGAACAGGCTGCCCAGGGAAGTGGTGGAGTCACCATCCCTGGAAGTGTTCAAAAAATGCATGGATGTGGCACTTGGGGACAGGGTTTAATAGTGAACGTGGTGGTGCTGCTGGATTGATGCTTGGACTTGATGATCTTAGAGATTCCAACTTCTATTGTTCTAAAACTCTACAATTTAGAGTTACAAACTCTTCAATATTATGATAAAACAGGCTCTTTTAAACTTAGAAGATTCCTGTGTGCCTCTAAGTTCCTGAGGATCTAGAGGAAAGCCACCAGTACTTTCTGTACTTTTAAATACTGTCCCTTTCCCTCTACTCCAGCAGCCATCCAGAGTTTTCTGCATGAGTTTGTACCCATCAGATCAACACACAAGGGAGAGCCAGGTCCTTTCTGTGACATGAGAGAGCCAGATAGATCTGAGACTGGCAGCTGTGAATGTCAGAACAATCTACCTCAGCCTCACTTGAAGCAGAGCCACATCCTACACCCTGCCTCGGCACTGTGTGCTGCTCCCACTGGCTGGGTGACAGACAGAAAAGAAGAAAGAAAACCAAAAAAAACCCCCATGTCTGCTACAGTTTAAATGTTTGACTCCAAAACAGGAAACAGCTGAGCAGACTGACATCCAAGCTGGTGGCAGGATGTTTTGTCCCTGGGAAGTTCAGCTCTACTTTCACTGTTGACAGATGCTGTGTCTGAGACAGTGACCTCTCTGTTTTCCCCGGAACACTGCAATTGCCTCTCGGTCCCAAAGGAATGCTCACAGCCTGGGGAGGCTCTCTGATATCCCACATCATCTTCCCCTGTCTGTGCTCTGCTTGCTGAACAGTCAAGGGACAGTCTTCTTTTCCAGGGTGAAAGAGTCTTAACCCAGTTGAGACTGGACTTGAAGGTTTTTCATGTTAAATGCAAAAGGTTTTTCATGTGAAATTTTTCCTTTCTGCCAGCTGTGAAACTGTATATAAGGAAAAGTAAAAACCAACCCAAGTTACCAAAATTTTAACAATTGGGGAGATACAAACAAGGAATGTTTTCTATCATGCACCTGTGGGAGACTCTCCTAAACTGATTTTTGATAAAGCAAAGATCTGTTATCTATTTTGATGAAAAATTCACGGTGAAGCTCCATATCAGACTTCTCTCATAAAAAAATGCAGGATAATTTCTCAGGCAGAGTGGAGAATTCCACAGTCTGAACAATCAAACTAGGACAATTAAATATCATTAATTCATTTTATTGTTAATTGGTGGTTTTTCCTTCAGTTCACATGCCTCATTTCTGGTATAATCCACGACAAACTGGACCGGGGGTTTGCTATTCGAGTGTAGCACTACCAGCGTCCTTAGCATTTGAGTAACAAAAGTTTCTCAGTAATTACAACACCAATTGCAAAATAAGAGCCTCGTGACAGCCCTGCAGCACATTATTTCATTTTCTGATCTGTGGTTTTCCTTGAAACAATCTCTGTATGAGTCACCTAACCAGGCTCAGGCACAGTGTGATCAGTGCTGGATGTGGCAGTGGTTGGACTCAAGTGATCTGAGAGGTCTTTTCTGTGGGGTTCTGCATGAATAGAAATTTCCCCAAGCACTAACAATGTCTGTTTTGTCTCTGCAGATACAACTCAGGTGTGCCCTGAAAATAAGGAAAATGATCTTACTCCTCCACTTGAGCACTGTATTAGAACAAAGTAAGTGAAATTACAGTTTTTCATATAGATAGAGATTTTATTCAGCTGTTGATACAAGTAACATCTGTGAGGCTGTAGTGGCAAAAAAAATATTTCAGCAAGTAAAGCTGAAAAGTTACTGCTTAAAAATCAGAGAGGATCTGAATGGGCCAGGCTGTGGTAAGTGTTCCACATTTAATTGGGTGTTAGTGTAATTAACATTGGACTGTCTGAGGTGTTCATCCTTCGAGGAACCTCCACTACATCACCAAGAGCTGACTGAGCCAAATTCAGTGTGGGAGCACAGCTTGGCTGCAGTAGGTCTAAATTTAGATTCCCAAAAGTGCTTGATGCCTGTTGCAGAGGTCTAATGAGAAAAGGAAAAAAATTCTTCCATTTTCATCAGTCTTTCCTGAAGAACAAGAGGGGGAACCTGGGTGATATTTTCAATGCATGGATCCCCATGGAACAGTCTCAGTTTTCTCCAGCTGCCTGTGGACAGCACAGAGCTTGTCAGGACCACAAAACACCACATTTTGTGCAGTCATTCATGACAGTTCTTAGCTCATATTTTCTCTTTAAATACAAGGCTAATTCCTGTCATGTTGGGATTTTCCATGGCCATTTTGAGGCCTATATAAGCAATTCATCCAAGTCATGCTGAAGTTAATGGGAACATTTTCAGCTTAGTGAGACATGAAAGAAGCAAAATGGAAAAATTTAACTGGGCAGAAAATTCAGCTTTCTATCAATTCCAGCACAGCTTTGGAAGTTACTATCTGAGTATCTGTGGGGCAGGAAGTGAAAGCCTCTTTGTCAGAGACCTTAACATTTGTTATATCAGCAAGCCAGGCAGCTTCAGGTTTCTCTTGCAGTTTCCCTCCTGTCTTTGCTACAATTTGCTCTGTAAAAAAAAAAAAACAAAAAAAAACCAACCCAGGAGAAAACAAATAAATAAGGACAGTGACAGCAGTGACTTCAGCCTTATGCACATACAGATTTTATTGATTCTTCATTTCCAGTGACACTTCAACAGGACTGCAAACTCAAATAAATAGTGTATAACCTCAGAAAGCCCCACGGGGAGAATAATGCATGCAACTACTTAAAGCCTTAGAATATCTCCCATTCCTGGCATTGTGTCAGAGTTGTACAGTGTTGGTCATGTTGCTGTTTGTTTATTTTAAGTTCCCCGCTTTAATCTGCTGGAGAAGTAAATTACCAGAAAATTCCAATGTCAATTTATTTTGTTTGTAGCATTCTCAGCACTGTCTGATTTACCCTGGGCACTCTGGCTCCTTGTTTTCAGTGTTCTCCCTTTGCTTTGAGGGTATTTATTTAAGCATGGCCTTGCTGCGAAAGGTTTTTCTTGTGAAATTTTTCCTTTCTGTTTTAAGAACTTTTTCTTCCAGCTGTGAAACTGTATATAAGGAAAAGTAAAAACCAACCCAAGTGACCAAAACTTTAACAATTTGGGAGATACAAACAAGGAATGTTCTCTGTCATACAACTGTGGGAGACTCTCCTAAACTAATTTTTGATAAAGCAAAGAGCTGTTACTTATTTTGATGAAAAATTCATGGTGAAGCTCCATATCAGACTTCTCTCATAAAAAAATGCAGGATAATTTCTCAGGCAGAGTGGAGAATTCCACAGTCTGAACAATCAAACGAGGACAATTAACTATCATTAATTCATTTTACTGTTAATTGGTGGTTTTTCCTTCCATTCACATTTCTCATTTCTGGTACAATCCATGGCAAAGCCCTTTGCTTACCCCAATATCTGAGCACCACCATCCTGTAACACACTGAGTTCTGTGCCTCACATCTGCCTGGTGGTTGTTCTCTTACCCTCTCCTAAAGGGAAAACTTCATAGGTAATAGGCTGGTTTTGCATTTAGTTTTTAATACTCCTACTACTACTAATAAAAATAACCAAAATAATACTGTTACTGTGATTATTATCAGGAGAGAAAAGTGGTTTTGCTTCTGCAGGAGGAGGAGGCTCATGTTTTGTATAAAACATCAGAAGAGTTTAGTTCTGAGTTTAAAGCAGGTAACCTTTCAGCTGGCTCTGGAATGAGATACCACCAGGTATCACTGAAAAAAGGACAAGTAAAAGTGCTTTTCTTGTGGCTCTCAGCCCCAGACATCTGTGGCAGCAGTCAGATTTTGGCCCAGGGATGTCTGGAATGTTCATCCCTGCGTTGTTTTGGAGATGCCGTGCAGACAACTTATCCTGTTCTTCCCTGAGGAATACTCTTATATCACAGTCCTGATCCTCAGCATCAGAGGAAATAACATCTGTTGGCTCTGCCTGAGGGGAACCAATCTGATCTGATATTATAACCTGAATTTAGCACTGTTTTTTGTTAACCCTCTGTGGTAGTGGGGCTGTGGGATACATGAGTTCACCTGTTGGCTGTGAAATGAAACATCCAAAGGGCATTTAGTGGATGGGAGAAGAGCAGAGCCTGGGCATTTCACCCTGAATCATTGATGGGCTCCAAAACAATACTGAATTATCAGTACAGGAGATGCTCACCGAGTGCTGTTCCTGTTCCTCCTCAGTTCCCGTTTACTCCGTGACCCTTGGGTGAGGTTGTACTTGAAGCATATGGGTCAGATGTAGTTTTCCTTTTGCTGATCTGATAAATTCTAATTGAATCAGCAGCTAGAAAGTGCCTCACGTTTGAGTTGTACTGGGGCAGGGTAGTTTGGGGAAGTGATCACCTGCATTGTCCAGGAAGTTTTGTGTCTGTTTGTAAATAAAAGGCCTGTGCAGCACCTGTGAGTGACATTCCTCACTCTTTGATCCCTTCTCTTGTGCAGATGCAAGAGGGAAAAAATTTTTTGGACCTGTCTCATAGAAGCAAACAGCCAAAGGCTGCTTTTCGGTCTAAACAATGGTTTGAAAATAAACCCAAGAGATGAGGATTTTTTTTGGAAAGTTACCTCCAGTCCTGCTTCAAAAATTATGCTTTGTTTAAGCACTTTGTGGAAAGGCTGTTTTAAAAAAGGCCAATTCTTCACTGCACAGTGATTAAGAACACCCTTACCAACAGCAGAAGTAGTGTCAGCAGTGGGAGTGATTCCACAGGGCACAGTGCAGGCTCAGAGCAGATTTAATTTGGTGTCTCATGGCCTCTGTGGGGCCTCTGTGGATCCCTCTCAAAGCTTTAATCACCCTGGTGGGACAGAAAATTGCACCTTGGGAAGACTGGATAAGGAAGATAAGGGATGATATGATGGCATTACCTGAAAGATCCCATGGGGGCAGAAGGTGGGAATTTTAATTTCCATTTGGTTGTTTAAGGGCTGACATTCTGAACCTCTGACAGGGACAGCTCTCACCTCTGAAAAATGCCAGAATAAATTGAATATCCACACATGAAACATATTTTAATTTAAGATGTGAAGCATCTCTGCTGTGTATTCCTGCTAAGTATTCCTGGGATGGAGACAAACTCTCTGCACTTTTTTTGTTTTTTATTTTCTCAGCAAAGTAAAAAAACAGAAGGAAAAACTTCACAGCAGCCCTCAGATGGTCACTTCCTTTGAGACACTGCCCTGAATTCAGCTCTTGGTTTTGTTTTACACTTAATTGGCTTGCTCAGCACAAGGACTGAGCTGCCATACCCTTGCTGACACATCCTGTCCTCGGTGACAGAAAGAATGTGGCACTGGCAGCTCACTGTTCCCTCCACCCCCTCACCAATGTCTTACTACTCTGGGACAGATTTTCAAACCAGATACAAGTACTCAGCACCAGGAATGGAAGTTTAGTTCCCAGAAAATGCAGACCATGACCTCGCAGATGAGAAAAGCCACAGCCAAGGGTGAATTCATGCCATGAGGGGTCAGTTGAGTCACTGCAGGGAGGTGACTGGAGAGCAGCATCCTGCTTCCTCCAGGTTTTGGGGCAGATCTTTGTCTTTTGCCATGGTTTGAGGACACATTTTGTGGCAAATGTGATGCCTCCTTTGCATTCAGGCACATTCCTGAGGTGGGAAGCTGAGATGTGGCAGCCAGTGCAGAGTCAGGAACTAAAAACATGGAAGGTTCCAGACTTGCCTGGAAGCACTGTTCTCAGTGTCCATCTCCAGTGTCCTTCTGAAGGAGGAATAAGGGCAGAGAAAAGCAAAACATCACCATTAAAATGAGCTGTGGAACGCTTGGAGGAGCCAAGTTCAGGAGCAAATTGAGGTGCTCAGTGAAGTGATCCAGACACAGGATCTCATCAGAGGGTTCCTAATCAGAGGGTGCAAAGTGCCTACTGACAGCTGAGACTGAGTGTTCTGGTTATTTGGGGTTAATTCTTGTACCCATCTTGGGCATTCTGGAATTATTCTGTGGAACATGAAGGTCCTTGTTGTGAGTCAGCTGCTGCTGGGGACTCTCTCTGGCCCAGGAGAGGATGGAGGAAGGGTCAGGACAGGGACATCCAACCTTTGCACCTAAAATCAGGGGGTACAACTCCCTCACTTCTGCTCCATTCCCCTTGGAATGTGATTAATTACCCCAAACAAGTCCATCCCAATCTTGCTGAGGTTCCTTGGGTAGTTGAGGGGTGTGGGTTTGCCTTTCCAGTGATGAACTGATGGATGCTGATGCCTTAGGTTTTAACTTTTCTGTGTTCCCAGCCCTGCCCTGCCCAGTGTCACTCTGCAGTTCCCTGGAGCTCGTTCAGTGCTGTTCTCTCATGCTCACACACACACAACAAAGCCTCTCCAGCTCTCCAAGGACACCCAGACCCTCCTAGGCCCAACAACTGCAAACCACAATCGTGGGGACAGGGGGGCAAGCTTGGGCAAATTCCATCCTTGCCTGGCTTCTGCTTGGGGAATTGATGCTGAGATCCAAGTGGGAAGAACTCGGGAGCTGTCCTTGTCCATGTTGGGATGCACTGAGGCAGGAGCCTCTGGAGCCCAGAGTGTACCTCTGAAGGCCTTTCCAATAAATACTGTGGGAAAGATGTTGCCCTCTGTCTAGGGCTTGTCCACAAATCGACTCCATGTTCATAGATCTGAAATTCAGAAGGTTTTTATTATCAAGATATTATCAAGAACAGAGAGCAAATCTTTTTTCTCTCCAGCCTGTTAGCTGGAGATCATCTGTTTGTTTGACTGTGTCTCTGTCTTTCCAGCACAGTTTCACAAAATATGAAAACAAACAAAGACAAAACTCTTTCATTGGTCAAGGAAAGCACCTTACCAAAATATTTTTCATTTGTCAAAGATTTCTCCTGGGAAGCTATGAATGTTCCCTTTAGAAATGGAGTTAAATATTACAATTGAAGACAAGTTAAAAAAGGAATTGTTTTCTCCAGCTTTTTGCTGTGATTTCTCTATGATCTACTAAAGAGTCAGAACTACAAAATATCTCCTTTATTCCTTCTAGTCTCTGTTTCTAGGCAGCCATTTAAGGCATCAGTGTGAAATGCTTGCTTTCATTTCTAGGTGGCAAGGAGCTGTGATCGACTGGAACGGCACAGACCCCATCTTGTGACTGATGTGACCTGCGCTGTATTTGGGAAGACCAAAAGGAAATGACTGAATTAGCACATTCCTATTCCCACCAATACAGGAAATGGGGCAGTGTGGGATGACAGTGACACGGTTCACAGGCTGGCAGGGTTTCACCTCAGCCACCTCGTGCTTCTGATACTTTGCTTACAATATAAACACCACTGACGTAAATTCCTCGTCACTGCCTTTAGCATAAAGCTCCTGAGGGCAGGCTGCGTTCCCACCACCAAATCAAGGTTACAGATGAAGCAGTGAAGTCATCAACGTCCCCTTGAGGAATCCTTGTGGATCCATTCTGTATCCTGCAATTGTTTGGAAGCATCTGATGGGAGATGCTGAACCCAGATTTCTCTCACTTTTACAGCCTTCTCTGTCCTGCCTCGTTCCTCCTTGGCAAAACTCCAGTGCCACTACAAAACATCATCCAAGGAATATCTATTCACCTCGTTACCTGGTATTAGCAAGCCTCATTTTGCACTAAATAGGTTGGTGACCATCTGGGCTCTTCAGGGCAAGCCTGGCCTAGACCCAAGTCCTCGTTTTGTCATAAATTTGCAGTAAGGATTGTGGTTCTGTGTTACCAAAATAACCCCATTAGTACATTCCTAGTACTGGGTGCAGTTGGTGTGTAACAGTGCCTCGTGCTGATATAGCTCATTTTTCTTTCTGATAGGAGGCAGCTGTATCAGTATCTTTACATTTATACCTTTATTTCTACACGAGGGTTTATTTATGCCCAAGTGACAGATTAGATCTGTGGTTTGCTTCTTCATAATTACAAGAAAACAGGAGAGTTGTGTTGTTTTGAAATTCAAATGGTGCCTATCTGTGATAGGTGCCAGTTTCTGTGGTAAAATAAAATGCATGTGTTGGAATGAGGTACTGTGGAGATGGATCCTGAGGTACTGAAGCCACAGTTTGTATTCTGGTTAATTCTGTTTTACCAGCACTTTACCAAAATTGGAGCAAGTTGCTGTACTGAAGGTTTGAAAAAATGTCTTGGGGAAAAAAAAGAAGCAGATAAATGGTGTTTCTAGGGTTATTCCTCTCTTCTGAGTGAATATTGTATGAGAGTTCAATAAAGGACTTCTACTTTCTGATGTTTATCGTAGCAGCTTCATCCTAGTCAGTGTGGAAACTCCTCTGGGTCCTGAAAACTGAATGCAAAATCAATTTCCAGCAAAAATTCAGTGTTGTTCTGGGTGTAGGGTGGAGATACCAACCTGACTGTGCAGATGGGGATCTCAGGGAATTAGCATTGGAGTTAGATTTGAAAAGCAACCTGAATATAAGTTACAAAGGAGTACCAGAAGGGTTTAGATGGGCTTTGGATGAAGTTCTGCCTCCCTCTTTGCTTCCCATTCACATGAAACTGTCTGTCATAGAATCACAAGATGGTTTGGGTGGGAAGGGAAATTAAAAATCATCTCATTCTATCCCCTGCCATGGGCAGGGACCCCTTCCACTCTCCCAGGCTACTCCAAGCCCCAATGTCCAACCTGGCCTCGGACACTTCCAGGGATCCAGGAAACCACAGCTTCTCTGGGCACCCTGTGCCAGAGCCTCCCCACCCTCACAGGGAGGAATTTCTTCCTAATATCCAATCTAAACCCACTCTCTCACAGTTCAAAGCCATTACATGCAGTAAAGCATCTCAGGGTTCCAGTTATTTTAATTTTATTTATTCCAGTGGAATAAAATCCGTTTAGTTCATATCACACAGACAAACTTCTTAAAACTTGGTGAGATCCAGATCTCCCAAAGAGATTCAGCCTCTGAGGCATCATCAGCATTGGATCCATGCTCATTCCTGACTCTGCTGCAGGGATGTTTTGTGGCCTCTGGCAAACCCTGTCATGCCTGTGCATTTGGGGATGTGTTTGTGCTGTCAGCTACAGGCAGATTCAATAATGCCTTTAAGATACCTCAGCTTGAGCTTTGGTGTTTCTGGGGAGCCCCAAACAGCCAAAGATCCCAGGTGGAAAACCTTTTTTTCCCTAATGAAATTTCTGTATTCTATAGTCCACACTTAGTTTCATGAAACAAATGCAGTTTGATTTTCCCACCTGCCTCACAGGGCATCTGTAATACAAAACTTTGAAGGGTGCATTTGGGCAGAAAATACTGTGGAGATGGCAAACATTTGAAGGTTTTTGGAACCAAAAAATTCTTTTCTGGTTTTTCCAGTCTAATAAACCCCCACCATTTATTTCAAAGCTTTAAACTGTATCAGGCTGGAGATAACCACCCACTCCCTGATAGCAGAGCAGCACAGATAAGGGCTCATCTGGGGCAGGAGGGAGCTGCTTTGGGACAGGCCAGATTTTATCTGACTGAAATCTGGATGTCTGCCCTGCAGACGTGTTCAGGGGATCTGTTCTCTGTCCAGAGCAGGAGAGGTACCAGGGTGTGGTGTATCTTTGCTTTAGGATGAGAGGAGCTGTTCCTACAAAGGGAGCCCAAGAGAGTTGTCTCCAGTGGATTGCACTCGTGAACATGTAAGGATTTTAAGGGTATGAGAAAGAGGATGCATTGGTTGGAAATTGTGGTTTATGGGTTCTTGTGGAAGGTAAATGGGAGATGAGGAGAGGCTCTGAACTCTGTCCCTCTTTCTAAAACAGGCTCCAAAAAACTTGGAGGCTCTTTCATCACTGATTATGGAGAATATTTTTGTTAAAACAGATTTTTCTAACCTATTATCTGTTGTTGTGTCCTTGTATATTTGTTTGCAAAGTCTACTGCCCACCTGACAGTGAATTAACTCCAGATCCACCCACTCCTCACTCACAAAGGTGGATAAAAAGAACTTGAGCCAGCTCCCCAAACCTGTGCAGGGCACCTCAGCACTGCCGAGCTCCTTCCACCATCCTGCTCCTGGAACCTGAGAGCAGCAGAGGTTCCTTCAGCAGGGCTCAGTGCCAGTGCCTTTTCTCAGGCAAAAGGAGTGGCTCTGCAAGAAATCTGCAACCAGAACATTAATTTAGATCTAAATACTCTCAAAAAATAATGCCAGAGCATTACCTGGTCGCTGCCTGCATCAAGACTTGGGTATTTTTATTCCATGTAAAGCAGCAGAAATTTTTTCCCTTAAGACATTACAAGGTTTCTTGGGTCAATCACACAAGGCAATGCAAAATGTTATGTGGCAGTACAAAAACCTTTGCACAGATCTGTGTAAAAACACATCCTGTGCAAAACATGCATCCAATTTTTAAAATTATATTTTCCTCTTCATTGTTTCTCTCTTCTTTTTTTTTTTTTTTTTTTTAAATTTCCCAAATAATGTGACTTCCTGAACGGAGCAAAACAGCAACCATTTGATAATTGAGCATTAAAAGACACCAGTGACCCTTGGCACTTGGTCTGCTTGGTGTCTTCATTTCATTCTCTGTCCTTCTGTGGGATAAAAAAATTACACCCTGTGCTGAAAATTGACCCCTTAATTAATAACAAACATGGCTTATTGTGTATGGAGATGAATAAGTGAGCAGAGTTACTATTCTGGCAGGGTGTCATATCTACCACCTCTGTACAAAATGTTTATTTAGCTTTGTCTTGGACAGGGTGTCCCATACAAATAAAACATTTTAAGCAATGGTCAGGCAAAAGCCCAGATTTACTCCTTGTTTTTTTTAATAATTGATTTGCTAGTGGAACTTAATCTGGGAGATTGAGTTTTGAATGTTTCATGGGCCTCATGAGGTCGATGGAAAAATAATAGCAAGAGCAAAAAGTGATGGTTGTGGGTAAAATTCAGAGTTTTATAGACCTGATGTTTGTTTTTTACGTGGCTGTCCTTACTCTGGTTAAATCTGGGAAAAGTTTGAGGTATGATGATTGATACCATGAATAGATCCCTGAGTGTTTGGTTCCCAGGTAAACTAAAAATGACAACTTGAGTCTCTTCCTTCCAAGTTTTCACTTTCCTGGGGCAGGTTTCTATTTGTTTCTGTTTGCTATTTATCTTACTGGGCCAATTTGAAATGGCAGGAAATGGTCACTTCAGTAATCAAGGAAAGCTGAAGAGCTTGGAAGAATGACACCACCACAAGCCAAGTTTTCCATCAGGGATAAGAGGTTTAGGGGCTCTGAGGATTCAGTTGCTGAAAGTGAAATACTTGGAGAGGGCAGGATTTTTTTCTGGTGCTGGTTGGGAGCTATATTAAAAAACAAAGACATCAAATCACTGTTTTTTTCTGAAAATACTTGCACCAATCTTTTAAAGGAGTAAAATAGAAATCAGTTCTTCAGAGTGCCTACATGATATGGGGTATGATTGCAAATACATAATGTGGTAAAAAATATGGATTTCAATTATTTTGGTAACTCTGCTTTATTTTCCTGTCCCAGGGCGAGTTTATTAGGAAGGAAACTGCCCTGAATTTCACATTGTCAGTACCTGGGGTATGCAGAGATATTGTTTAGTTGATAAAAACTTAATCCTCACCAAAGTTTGTCCTGCGATAATTTGTCTCTTCAGTTCATCTTTGTAGAATAGTAAAAATTGAGAATCAAGCACCAAAGCCTTAATGTTTTTATTTTATTTTATTTCACTTTATTTTATTTCATTTTATTTCATTTTATTTTATTACTTTTCATCAAAAAGATCATGTAGGGAACAGAGATTTTTTTCTGGAGTGAGAATGGTTGCTCCTGCATCTCCATATGATCCCATCTGCTGCATCTCCTAAGGGAAAGTCACTCCATTAAGGATGCTTTGTATACACCCACATTCTTCACTTACTTGTTTTCATTGGCTATAAAATAATAAATCCAACAGCAGCTCCAAAGTAAGGAAGCAGTTCCTCCTTAGCAGCCTTGTTTATAAAAGTAGAAAAGGAAAAAGGGCTTAATCAGGTATTTTATTTGTCATTTCACACGGGGTGGGGAGGGATTGTTGGTACTGTGGAAAGCAAACAGATTTTGTGACATCCCTCACTAATATTTGCTGGCTGTATCAGCAAAGAATCGAGCATGGATTTCACAAGGAAAAAGTTGGGTTTTTTCTAAGAAATAATTATGAGCACTTCAACATTTTGAGTTTCATCTGCTGTGGGTTTTTTTTTTTTTAATTAATTTTCTTTTTTTTCTGAAGGAATTATGGATGACTACAGCTGTTGATCCTTCAGGAAGTTGTGCTTGAAGGCACAACCCAACTATCCACAGAATGGTAGCACTGAGGCTTTTTCAAACCCTCAAATTAAAGCACTTTCTCTGATCTCTGGCCCTTGGCCTCACGGTGAGTTTCAGGTGGTGTTTCAGTGTTCTCCACGGCCCTGTGCACATCCCCTGCATTCCACATCCTTGCTCAACACACATTAAAATGTCTTACAGCACCCCCTGGATCCAGGTGTTTCAGTTTTCAAGGCCAATTTATGAAGAAATAGAGCTCAAGGAGTTGGCTGTGGCCAGCTTGAGGTGAAGGGTTTTTTTTTTTCTGAGAGACACTCAGAGGTGATTAATCTGCAGGGTGACTTTATTATGGCTCTGGAGCTGAATTCCAGCTGAGCTGGAGCAAGTCCAGAGCAGGTCCATGAAGATGATTAGGGGGATGAAATAACTCTCCTTTGAGGAAAAGCTGAATGATTTGGAGTTGTTTAGCCTGGAGAAGAGAATGCTTAGAAAAGGGGAGAACTTGGAGCCACTTCCAGTGGACTCCAAGAAAGCTGGAGAGGGACTTTGAAGTGACAGGACAAGGGGGGAGGGCTTCAAACAGAGAGAGGGCAGGGTTGGGTGGGATATTGGGAAGGAATTGTTCCCTGTGAGGGAGGTGAGGCCCTGGCACAGGTTGCTCAGAGAAGCTGTGGCTGCCCCATCTCTGGAAACATCATCATCAAAATATCTCCCCACAGGTGTTTGCAGGGTGGATACCTCCATGTAAACCAGTGACCCAGGAATATCTTTAAAGCCACTGATGGACAGTGAACAGAGAAACAGGCACTGGTGGAGTTCAGCCACCTGGTGTGCTTTAGGTGCTACAAAATCAATTGCATTTTTCACTTCCCTGCCTGCTGCTCTCTGGATCTCCACAGATTATAGTGACCCTATAGTCCAGGGTGACTGATTCAAATGAATCCCACTGTGTGGGAATGATAAAGCCTGAAAAGGAAAAAAAAACGTTGTGTTTATGGAGCCTGACAGAACAAGTGGATGAGATGATGGGTCAGAGATTCCTCCTGCACCATCCTCACCTCTGGCTCCCACTTTCACCTGTGTGACAGAGATCATTACTGTGGAGGAAAGCACAGGGCTGAGGAGCAGGAATTTGCCAGCTTTTGGAGCAGGAGTTGCTGATAAATCAGGTTACTCATGTGGACACGCAGGAGGCTTATCAGAGCCTGGGACCTGGAAGGTGTCCTGGACATGAGAGTTTGTAAGCACAGATTTCTTGTATAACAGCACTGGGGCTGTGTCAGAACCCTAAATTCTGATAAAACACCCAAGATAACTGTGCCTTGTGTGGGTGTTCTGCTTACTTCCTTATCATCATCTTATCGTTTGGCAAGGCCTTCCAAATTAATCTAAGAAATATTCTGGGCATTTGTAAAAATACTCCGTGCACTGGAATTCAGCAAATATTTATTAATTGACAAAACACTGGCAAAGAATGTGCAACCAAAAAAAAGAATAGAAGTGTTCAGCTCCTCTCTGTAAAATACACGAAGGATAGGAGGTTAAAAGTTACATTCCACAAACATACCTTTGGCTGAGATGTACTTGGTTTGGTGAGTGGTGTGGACAGGAGCCAAGGTCTCCAGACCCTGAGTTCTGAGTCACTGCTGCAGGGAGAGTGGAAGAATATCCCTTGTGGCTGAGGGGAAGGAGCAGTCCAGGGTCTCCCCCTGTGCAGGTCTGTGGGGGACAGCTCCCCTGAGGATGGATGGGTTTCTGTGAGGTTTTTTTTTTCCCCAAGAGATGGGAAAATCCAAACTGGAGATCACAGGTACTGAGCAGCCCCTCAGGCTGTGGATGAGCTGTGAGCATGGGACATATTGGTGAAGTTTTGGCAGGGATTAAATACTACATATTATAAAAGAATCACGGTGGAAGGTGCAACAGTAAATTAATTTTAGTATTGCAAGCAAGAAATAAAAATCCACCTTAAACATTGAACATGGAAGATGATACAAATTGTTTTAGTCTGAGATACAGGACTTGACCAGTCTGTTACTCAGATAATTTTTAATTTGTGGTGCAGTTTTAGGCCTGTGCTTCATTTGCTATATTAACCATTAAAGTCAGGAGAAAAACATACTAAAACCAAGCTCATTCCAAGTTTAGACCTGGAGATATTCCAGAACTGTCTAGACACAATCCTGTGCCATGAGCTGGAGGAGGAGGTTGGACCAGGTGCCCCACAGTGGTCCCTTCCAGTGTGACCCATTTCTGTTGAAATCAGCTAAACATCATTTTCAGTGGGCTCCACCTTTTTCTCTCTCAGGTGGAAGATCTCTCCCTTGCATGCTGAAGATCTTGGCTGAGGAAAACCTCCATGGTCCATGTTTTATGTCTTGCTGTCAGTGATCCATGGCTGTGTTCCTGTTTTGAAGTGGCTGCAATGCGCTGTTGATGTGATCTCAAATCTGCTGTGGTGAACTGTTTACGTTTGGTCAATAGGAGCAAAAGGGGAAAAATATCACAATGGCAAATTGCAGCTGGCAAATGTCACTCCCAGGCAGGGTGACAAATGAGCAGTGAGTGCTCTGCCATGGCGTGTGAAGAAAGCTGCTCTTTTACGAGCACTTCAATGCAGAACACTTTTATTATGACTGACATCCTTCTCAGGGCTGAATTCCTATCACCATATCCTTCCTGAGCTGCTCTTGCTCAGGTCAGTCCTGTGGAACAATCCAGCCTTTCTCAAATTGTTATTGCAGTGTGCAAAGCTGACAAACACCACACATGTATTAGAATCTGCTCTGGGGTTGTTAGGGTTGGTTTTCGGTCGGTAGCAGATGAATATAAGAGGTGAAAATCTGAAAATTAGGCTTTTAAAATTATTTTCAGTATGAAATATAGCTCTGGATACCCAGCTGTTGAGTCATCTGAGAGAGAAAATAGGTGTTTAATGGCTGCATGATGTGAACTTTGAGAAATGCATAAAATCACAGAATCACAGAATATCCTGAGCTGGAAGGGATCCACAAGGATCGAGGCCAGCTCCTGGCCCTGCACAGGATGCCCCCAAAAATCACACCCTGTCTGTGTGTATGAGTAGCAGGGACCCCAGAAAGAGGAATTAGAACTATAATTATTATATTTATTTAAATTTTGAGTAGAATCTATATAACCATCCAGTAATGCAACAGTGCCAAGGCACCCACATATCAATATTTAACAGAATAGTGAGTGAAAACATGGGGAAATATCGTGAGGAGTGAGAGGGTGTATTGAGAACTATGTGGAAAGGCTGAGAGAATTGGGATTATTCAGCCTGGAGAAGTGAGTGACTTAATTGCAACCTTCCAGTACCTGATGGGAGCCTACAAGAAAGATGGAGAGAGACTATTTCCAAGAGCGTGGAGTGACAGGACAAGGAGGAATGGCTTCAAACTGAAACAGGGCAGGTTTCCACTGGATATTAGGAAGAGATCCTCCCCTGTGAGGGTGGGGAGGCCCTGGCACAGGGTGCCCAGAGAAGCTGTGGCTGCCCCTGGATCCCTGGCAGTGTCCAAGGCCAGGATGGATGGGGCTTGGAGCACCCTGGGAAAGTGGAAGGTGTCCCTGCCCATGGCAAGGGATGTAACTGAATAATCTTTAAGGTCCCTTCAAACCCAAACCATTCTATGATTCTGTTAGAGCCTCCTTTAACAGCACCAGCCAGGGTTTAAATTCTGATAACAATTGGTGCTCTCTAAACACACATTGCTTGTGTGCCTTCTCCTTTCAAGTTTCTTCATCTGCTAAGAGCAAAGAAAGGCACTTTGTAACTCAAAGTATGAAAACAGCATTAATTTTTACTGTCTCCTTGTTTTATCCACGTGACATACTCTATGTTTAATGTGTAACTGAATTAAGAAGCTTCCTTATTTTGTGGACTTTGACAGCAAAATGTCAGCACGGTCTGCGAGGTGAAAGATGATTGATGAGGTTTCCAGGATGCAGGGAACAGGTGACTTTTGCTTAAAGGAAAAAAAAAAAAATCATGTTCCTGGCTTAAAAAAATAATCAAGTAAAAGTAAAGCCATAAGGAGAATATATGTTATCTCCAATCATTCCAGAAAGAGTTTCCTTCACAACAACAATTACAAGTCATTGTGAGTCCCTTGGGAACAGCAGTCAAAAACATCAGCAGTTAATTACTAGAACTTCCTAAATCAACCTTCTTTGGCATGACATGAAGTGAATGAGAGCAATAAAAGCAAGGAAGTGCATTGTGCTTTGTCCTGTCCAGCTCCTGTTCGGACAGGCGTAGGTCACAAGCACAAATGTAACCAGGCATGAATTGTTGTGGGGTTTTTAATATATTAATTCTTGGCCTTGGCTTAAATTAAACCAGCGTGCTGGAAAGGCCAAGGTAAAATGCAGGGCCAGGGCTTGAGGCTGCGTAAATCCTCTGAGTTGTGCCATGGCCACAGCTTCGGAGCAGAGTCCCTGCTCCAGTAAAGCATAAAGGAGTGATGAAAAACTATGTCCTGGAGTGGCTGGTAAAATAAAGGGAGAAAATAACACAATCTGTTCTTACTGGAGCTTTCAAGGCTGTATTTTGGGGTGCTGCTAAATATTCTGATATGCAGCTCGGGCAGGTGGAGCTTTTACTTTGCCTTGCCCCAGGTTCAGGTTCTGTGGCTGCTGGGGTGAGTCTGGAAGGAAGAGATACCCTCAGGTTTGTTACCAGCTATGGGAAAGGGAAAATATTTCATGTGGACTCTGCTTTGAAATGTATTTCTTTGCTTTAACACCAGTCTACAAGGTCTAGAATGTTTCTCTGATAAAGCAGTTGCCTCTGGTTGTCACCAATCTCCTCATTCTTGCCCTTTTATCTCACAGTGGGGTGGGGAAAACATTTCACCAGCAGATTTCTGACTCTTCCCGGGAAAAGGAGCTTTGAGCAGGGGTGTGAATGGGGCAGAGTTGCCAGAATCACACATCTTTGGCTCAGAGTGAATGAGAAATAAAAGCCATGGCTCAGCTGGAGGGAGGGAGCTGCATGGCAAGGCACACACCAACAAATGGAACAGAAGCTGTTTATGCGGAAGAGGTTTATAGGTTCTCAAATCTTCACAGATGTGGGTGAGGAGAAGCTGGTGATTGATAGAGGGTGGCTGAAAGGAAGAGAGCACAACGAGGTGTTGGCCAGACAGGGCTGCCCAGACCTTGGGAAATTATTTTTGGAGTAGCAGTTGTGCAAGTCACGCTTGGTGCCATGCAAGGGCTGGCCAGAAAGAGCAATAAAGCAGGCAGAATGTTTCCCTAAGCCATTAGCGTTGGTGATTAGCAGCTAATCACCATGAATCCAAAAGCTCATCAAGGAGTTGAGGAGCTACAATTAGGTGGAGGAAACCCAATAACGTGGTTGGTGCCAATGGAGTTCTCTGTCTCAGTCACTCCTGAGGCTGGTGAGCAGCTGGGACCCACTGAGATGCCTTGGCTTGGCCAAAAGAATGCTGCCCAAGGGGATCCTGAGAGCTGTGGGGTTTACTGCCCTCACAGGAACAGGGATGCAAGGGAGGAGTGTTTGAAGATTACATAAAACTCACCGTGGGATGATTTCACGGCAGCTGTGAGAGTGTGTGAAAGTTATTGTAGGGTATTTGGAGGAGGACCAATCAGTGTGGCTTGGGGAGGAGCAAGGGTGGGAAAACAGAGAGATAAGGGGATAAAAGCTGTAGAACATACGAAAAATCTGGGCTGCCCACACTCTGCACTTGCTCAGTTCAGTCTGCCCTGTCTCCTTATTAAACTCCATTTTCAGGTATTTTCCTGGGTGAGGGGCTGGGTGCACAGATTTCTGTGGGGTCTTAGGGCCAGCATGTGAAGAAGGGGCCATGGCTCTCAGGCCTCATGTGCCTGTGGGTCCAGGAACTGGAGAGACCAGGCTGTGAGAGTTTCCCTAGGAGCTGTGGTCCTGCACACATGGATATGTCTGATTTGTTCAGTGATGCCTTAGGTTTGAACTTTTCTATGTTTCCAACCCTGCCCTGCCCAGTGTCACTCTGCAGTTCCCTGGAGCTCGTTCAGTGCTGTTCTCTCATGCTCACACACACACAACAAAGCCTCTCCAGCTCTCCAAGGACACCCAGACCCTCCTAGGCCCAACAACTGCAAACCACAATCTTGGCAAGAGGGGGGCAAGCTTGGCCAAATTCCATCCTTGCCTGGCTTCTGCTTGGGGAATTGATGCTGAGATCCAAGTGGCAAGAACTCGGGAGCTGTCCTTGTCCATGTTGGGATGCACTGAGGCAGGAGCCTCTGGAGCCCAGAGTGTACCTCTGAAGGCCTTTCCAATCAATCCCTCCTTGATTCCTTTCTTCCTGTCTGCTCTCTGTTTCTAGGGAGCCATTTAAGGCATCAAGACAACTTCAGGCCAGCTGGAGAGAAGGGGAGAGGCCATGGCCCTGGCCTGGATACTCAGAGAGTGGCAGGTTGGCTACTGGAGGGTCTGAAGGTTTCAATCAGCTTCTGGGGAGGTTCTGGGGTGTGTGCATAGCTGTGGGGTCACACACTGAACCTCAGAGCAGGCAGGGTTGAGGGATGTGGAGCTGTGGCCACGTCACATCCACTGGGATCTCAGATCCAAATGCCTCTGACATCCATAAACCTGACCTATGGTCCCCCATCATCATCCTTTTGATCCTCACTGAGCCTTGGTGCTTGTGGTGATTGGCTTTCAATCATGGTGTGAGTCCCCAAGGGAGAAACCAGGCTTTTGAGTACCTATTTTAAGCTATTTTTTAAAAAGGAAATAACTTTCATGTTAATACATTTGTAAGGTTTTTACAGCACTAATGGACAGCAACCCCATGAGGACTCCCTGTGCCCTGAATCTCTGGGGTGGGAACCTGTTGCTCCATCAACAAATGTTCCTGAAAAGAGTTGCAGGACTTTGTGTGTTGACTTCAGCAAGTCAGGGAAATCTCCTTTGCTCCTGCATTCCACTGCAGACATACATGAAAGTCACATCACCAGAACTCTTGGTCTGGGGAGGCTTCAAATTCCCTCTCCTGTGACACCATCCCTCTCTTTTTGCTTGCTGAACAACCCAGATTATTCTTTTCTCCTGTGCTTAGAGCACCCTGGGATAGTGGAAGGTGTCCCTGCCCATGGCAGAGGGTGGAACTGGATGTTCTTTAAGGTCCCTTCCACCCCAGCCATTCTGGGATTATGTGTGATCTGTGGCCAGTGGGCTTCTGATTTAATATTTCCTCTCATCTTTTCCATTATAAAGGTGAACAATTATGAAATGCCAAACCAGTGTGTTTGGCACCCAAATTAATCACAAATCCGAGATTAAATGCCAAGTGCCTGAACTAGAGTTATATTACTGATTTTTAACTCTGCAGCACCCCAGTGAAACTCTCATATCAGCTTCTGCTTTGCTGTGAGTTTTAATGGCAATTAATATAAAAATATTCTCATTACCAGAAAATATTCAACGCATAGACAGATACAAGCAATGAGAATTTATATTATGGTTGACTTTGATCTGTGATCAAAATCCAAAGGCAAGCTATTGCTCAGAGTCTGACTGCAAGTACAGATCTCTGCTCTTCTTCTGTTTTTTATGTTCAGAAATATTTTATGTTTAGGTGTGCTTACCTGCTGATCACCAGTGCATGACCTTTGTTTTCATCTGTGGTTTGTGCTTTTCAGTTTGTTGTTAAGGATTTTAAAAAAATAAAGGACTTTTTTTAAATGAATGAGCTCATTAACATATCTCAAACAGGGTTTCCTGGGAAAACTCAGCGCTAGTTGTGCCTGTTGTGCTGTCTGAGTCTTCAAATCAGACACAAATTTTAAGTGTGAAAACAGAGAACTGGAGAAACCAACTGCAGATCAGGAAAGCGATGGTTAGCCAAGAGATTTGATCTGGGTTTAAGTCAAATCATAGCTTACATGTTTCTTGTAATCACTTTAATGTTCAAAAAACAAGGGTCCCTTCCAGCTGAAGCAAAGTTGCTTTTTGTTCACTGCAGCACAGGTCTGCTTTCTATTTTATACCAAAAATGGGGCAAAATGAGGTGAGGAGCTTTACTTTTCCATCCCCTGTGACAGACAGACTGTTCTCTTGGGCTCTGAGGATGTGTTTGAAGAGCTGCTCTGGTTTGAGCAGCCCTGACACAGACCGATACCTGAATATCAGGATTGTGTGAAATCGGTAAAACCTGTCAATTTTACTTTTATCCTTGAAACATTCTGTCTGAACTCATCACCTGACACAACTTTTAGGGCTGGATGAACAGAGGGCCCATCCTGACTTTTAGAGTTGCCTTGGGAATACACAGAAGCGGAGCACAGCGCACAAGATGCATCGCGACTCCAGAGGCATTTCCTCCGTGCTCTTTCTGGGCTTGCAGAGCCTTTCACCACTTGTCCCAGCATCAGGATCGGTGCCATTTACGCACGAGGAGCCCTTTATGATCTCAGGGCTCAGCAGGCTCTTTTCCAGCAGAGATTTTTGAGCAATCCCAGTGCCGTGTGTAGGAAACGGCCCCTGGTGACATTTTCTGCTTTCAGTGCCAGCCCGTGCCAAGATGTTTGCTGCTGTACCAAATAAACTCAGCCACGCTGCAGTTGTCCTTTGTGTAAATTAGGACTGAGAACAGTGAATGCTCCAATGTCCTCCAGAGCTGGAGTGTAAAACTGCTGTTTTATCCAAAATTAGCAGCATGTGCAGCCCAATTCAGCCTGCACGTCTCTCTGAAAGCACCCATGTTGTAAATGACATCACAAGTTATTATTAAATTAAAAGTGACTACCTCAAATGTCCTATCTGCCCTTCTATAATTTGAAAATGAAATAAAGAATATAATCACGACAGCAATACGTGATTGCAAGAAGGGGAAGGGACATTGAGAGAAGAAAGAAAATAACTTCAAAACTTCAAATGACTTCAAATAGAGTGCCCCTCATCCTATTGTCTTTTGTTTGCTTCTGTCCTAATATGGTTAAGGATATTCAGGGAAATCTTCATTGATTGAGTTTAATTTCTCAATTCCTATTTCTTAACAGCATGGAGTTTGAGAAGGAAACTGGCACCTTTGTTCTCTATCATGCAGGATCTCCTTGCAAAATAAAAAGCAAAATTTCCCTGTGATTTTGAGTGGATGCCGTAAAATTAGAAATGAAGCAGTTGAAGACCAGGTTGATGGGGCTTGGAGCAGTGGAAGGTGTCCCTGTCCATGGCAGGGGGTCGGAACTGGATGGGTCTTCAAGATCTCTTCCAGCGCAGAACATTTTGGGATTCTCTCAGAATTAATCACTGAACTTCTCTCTTGCCTTTAATACTTTTCAGTATCCATCAGTATTGTGTCTCAAGGGCCTTCTGTCCCTGTTGCATGAGATGTGTAGAATATTTCATAGCAGGCCCTCACAGGCCTACACATTCCTAATTCCCAGCTGAGTCTGACTGAGCTCCCCCCATCACTTCCTTGAGGAGGAAACAGTTTTGGCATTGGATTGAAGGAAACCACGAGTGAAAGATAGTGTATCCCATTAAAAGGCATTAAAGATGAAACTCCACTCCTATTGAAATCAATATGAATTGATTTCAAAATGAAGAGGATTTCACTAAAAAATCTGCTTTCAGGTATCTGGAATCAAATAAAAATCCGTAATTGAGAATGGGTTCTTGATTTGGTAGCTCCAAAACCATAAAATAAATACATAAAATAGTTTTAAACCAACTGAAGTCAAGGATCTGTGTGTTATTCCATTGTGCTGGCCTATTTCAGCTGGGGTTTTACAGCCATGGTACACTTTCAGTGCTAAGTCAGTGATGGATTGTTCCTCACAAAAATAATCATATGTTCTTTTTCAGATTAATTAGCTGGGTGAGCAATTACAGATTCCCAGACAAAATGTAGCCTTGACTTAAACAGAAAAATTCCATTCACTTCATTAAAAAAAAAAAAAATAAAATACAATCATTTGGCTACACAAAGATGAGGGTTTTTATCTGTTAATTTGGGTTTCCTATCAGGGAATAAATGTCTACTTCCATGAAGTTTTTACCAAAGAAGGAAAAACACAGAGTCTTTAGCCAGGTGAAAATAATCAGTCAGGACCTGACAACTGAAGGACTGTTTACTAAGGTTAGAAGGGAAAAAAAAAAATAAAACCATTAAGAAAAACTTGGAACTGAAACAACCAAATCACTGATTCAACAGAAAACGGGGATATGAAAAAAGCACTGCTGCTACCAAGGCAAACGTGCTGAAAATCCAGCCTGGGCCAGAGCAAACAGGACCTTTCCTTGCACCAGGAGGGTCATTAGTGCCTAATCACTCCCTTAGCATTCCCTAGGACGAACTTTGTAGTGAGCACCGCATGCTCCTCATCTCCTTTTTAGGGAAGAGGTGTGCAGTGGATGATCCCGGAGCCTTCTCATGCCAAGGTGCCAAACGAATCATTTTTCTGTGTTTATTCAAGCTCCTTAGGCTATAAGGGTAAGAACTGAGAAGAGGCAGAAATTGGTCACACACAGTTTGCTTTAATACTGGAATCTCCAAGACATCCCGGCTCTCTGCTTTTTAAAGATATTTCTGAAAACTTCATGATATTTTAATTGGTCTTCATGGTTTTAGAGCTGTCGAGGTAAGGAGAGCTTTAGGACTGTTGTCATGATGACAGAACTCCCTTGCTATGTGCTTGCAAACAGCAGACCAGAACCCATTTCCATTTTAACCTCTGTTTGAGATGTCTCACTTATAATATAGCTGCTTTAAGATTTCCCTAATGTCCAGAGATATTTTATTTCCAAATAAATAATGCAGATTTCACATTCTCTTCTAATGAGTGAATCATTAGGCTGAGCCAATCATTCCCTGGGCAGTGGGGGCAGCAGATCGAGGGAGGGAATTCTGCCCCTCTCGGGTGAGACCCTACCTGCAGAGCTGCCTCCAACCCTGGGGTCCCAGCATGGGAAGGACCTGGAGCTGCTGGAGAGAGCCCAGAGGAGGCACCAGGATGATCAGAGGGATGGAGCAGCTCTGCTAGGAGGAAAGGCTGGGGAAGTTGGGGTTGCTCAGCCTGAAAAAGAGAAGATTTCAGGGTGACCTCACTGTGGCCTTCCAGTGCCTAAAGAGAACAACAGGCAAGATGGAAAGAGACTGTTTGCAGGAATATGGAGTGACAGGACAAGGGGGAAAGGCTCCAAACTGACAGAGAGCAGGTTTAGATATGGGATATTAGAAAGAAATTCTTCCCTGTGAACCTGGTGAGGCCCTGGAACACATTACCTAGAGAAGCTGTGGCTGCCCCTGGATCCCTGGAAGTGTCCAAGGCCGGGTTGGACAGGGCTTGGAGCAGCCTGGGATGGTGGAAGGAGTGCCTGTCGATGGCAGAGGGACTGAAAGGAGATGAGCTTTCAGATCGTTTCCAACCCATGTGATTCTGTAAAAGCAGCAAGAGCTCCTTGTCAGATAATGGGGTCTGAGTGTTTGGCTTCCATGTTTTGAATCCCAATGTTCCAGATTTTTCTTTTCTAATGACTTAGATTTGAGTAGATAAATAATGTTCAAATTCATACCAAATACAAAAAAAATGTTCTGGAAACTAAGGGTACAGCAAGCCCAGAAGATGCCTTAAAATTCTTCCTTTTCCATGTCTCTCTGCTGATACTATGTCAAAACAAAAACTCAGTAACCACAATCTAAACAACATCATAGTATCTAGCACAGATCATTCTTATCCATTGCTGGCTCCACAACATTTTGGAAATGAAATAAAAATTATATTCCCCTTTCTCTTCCCATAAATCAATGCTAACTTCTCATCAGGTTTTATTTTACATGTCAGAATGAAACTTGAATGAGGCTCTGGGGTGCACAGAGTCCCAGGCAACACTTTAGTTTTATTAAAATTATTTGCATCTGTTAAGATGCATAGAAGATTACTTGATTCTTTTTTTTCTCTCTCCAAAATACTTGGCACTCAACCAAAGTAATGGAATTTAGAGTTTTGACCCTTAAGACTCCTGTCAGCTAGTTGAGGATGCAATTTTTTGGGGGTTATCACAGCTCTGAAAAACCTGAGCTAGATTTAACCTGGTATTGTTTGAATCAGTTTGCAATCAAATAGAAAAACAAAAATAGAATAATGGCTCATATTTTTTAATGTAGGCATCTGAGCATAGACCAGCACTGTTGGAGCATCAGAGGGCTTTATAGATTATTTTATTTTCCATTTACCCCACAGGTTTGGCCAGAAATGTTGAAGTTTTTTGCTAGATACCTCTGAAAAGATAACATTGGGTAGTTACAGGAGATCTCACAGGGAGACTGAAGATAAACAGAACTCTGTATGCAGAGAAGATCTGTCTGTTCTCAACAGGTAGTTCTTGTCAAGGACCTGCATGTTCAGCTCAGATGATCCCTCAGAAGTTGATTATTCAGGTTTGAAACTGAAATGTTCTGGAAATCAGCCTGGAACTTGCATCGTTTAAGGACAAAGCAAAACAAAACAAATCAAAACTTTCTGGAAGTTACTTCTGAGGTGATTGCTGTGTTCTGTGAATTTAAAATAGAACAAAGCTGGCTTAATTGTGTTGACTGGGTCTGAAATACCACGAATCCTACGCCTTCCGCATAATCCTGGCAGGTTGGAGTTCTGTCCTGGCCAAATCTCAGTTGTACCAAAGAAGGAAAACATGTAACAAAATGTTATTTCATGGAATTAGTCAATTTTTCACTTGTCAGGAAAGCTACAGATGAAAACTGAAGCGGGTTTTCATTCGTTCAAATGTAGATTATCATCAAAAGAACAGAGCAGAAAAAGAAAAATCTATTTTTCCCTAGGACTGAATTTATAACTTGTGAATAAACCTTTGACAACATTTCAATTTCTGTTGAGCTGATTCAAATTCTGTGCTCAAATTTTATGCAATATTTGGCTTCCAGAAAAGGAGAGAGCGTCAAAGTGGGAGATAAATTGACAGACAAAGCACAGACTCTGCCTAGAAGTGCAGAATGTGCCTTGTGATTTCTGTCAAAGGTGTTTATGAGACAGTGTTACACGCGGGTAATTGGAAGAATCTGCCACGAAAATCACTAAACAACTAAATTAAGAATCCTGAACATTTCACCTGGGTTTGGGGAGAAAAAACGCTCTTTTAGCTAGAGTGGAAATAATATTTGAAGAGAACGAAGCAGCAAAAGCAGAGCAGATTGTGAATGAGAAATGTAGCCCAACAGAACTCCAGCAAAGAGTGCTACAAGCAAACCTTCAGCCAGACTGCCTCTGACAAAACACTTTCCCAACTGCTTCTAACTATTTGCTTTTCTGCCAAGGCACATGAAGCAGTTCATTAGGAAGAAATGCCTTTATCTGTTGGCCCAGAGTTGGGAATGTAGGTGGGGTCACACCCCTGTGTCCCACAGAAGGGGCCAAGCCCCCACGAGAGGTGAGGTTGAGGCTGTGTGGTTGCCCCTTCTTGTTCCTTCTTGAGCCTTTTGTGGTCAAACCTGCCACCTTGGCCTCTCCCCATCTTTTTCCCTGTGGAAGTCACCTCCAACTCTGTCTCTCCTGCAATCCAATCTGCTTTCCTGGTTCCACGCCTCACACTACATAACAACATTTCATCAAAACATTTCTAATTAATACGTGCTGGATTTGGTCCCACCTTGGAGAAAAAGCCCAACTGATTTGGGTGGGAGGAGGATCAATCTTTGTTGTGTTCTTTTCGGTTAGGAATGTACCAAGATCCTGTGAAGCCTAATCAAATAAAGGGATTTGTCTCTGACAGCCTCTCTGTCTCTCCTGAGTCTTTAGGAGGCTGTTCAGTTCATTAAAAGCACCTTGGAAAATGTTGCTCTTGGAGACGGCGAAAGGCACAAACATGATTAGCTGCAGATGAACAATTTCTTTTTAAAGATCAGGAAATTAGAATCCAAGCTTTGGAAATCTTTTCTGCTCTGTGGCACCAGCAGTTCCTTCTCACTACACTTGGGAAGGATTATCTGAGTGGTGATTCTTTCCTCTCCATGCGTTTCGAAGTGCATCACAGCCAAGGCAAGCAATGCACACTAGCGCTGCTCTGTCAAGAGAGTCGTGTTCTTTAATGGCATTTCCCCCTCATGAGCTGGTGTAAAACATTCTGCTGGAAATACATATTTCCAGGGCTGGGAAACCAAGCAAAGAATGGCTGGGAGTGCAGCAGAGCATGTGTTGGGTTGTGCAGGAGCTGCCTGCTGCATTTGAGTTGCTATTTTCCTTCTGGGAGGTGCTCACAACTAGAGATTCTGAGTTCCCAGCAGCCAAACCAAAAACAAAATTGCAAAAATCCTATTTTCTCTTTCTCTTCTAGCAATACCAACAGGTCCAAATCAACCTTGTCTTTTTGTCTTGGCCATTGTACACTTGAGCTGGGTTTATGCTGTTAAAAGTGACCAGGGCCAGGCCTGCATTCTTCCATAGTGATCTACTCCCTGAAACATTTTCACTCCATGCCATTTTTCTCTTTCCCAGGAAATGCTCAGAGATGGTTCAAATACTACCACGGGTCAGGGCCTGTTCCCAGGAGGAGGTGTGGGTGAGGCCACTCTTTTTTTTTCCCATGGACAAAAGTTTAGCCATATGGCCATAAGAAGAATCCACACCACTTGCCTTCAGGGCCAAGGAATGGGTCCTGGACTGTTTGTCCTGCTTGTGTTGATGTATCCTTTTGTAATCAGAGAAAGAGCTTGCCTTTTAATACTTGCAATCTCAACAGAAAAGAAAATCAAAAGGGAAAAATAAAAGAAATATTATTTTCCAGATGGTACAGAGAGATTAAAGATGTGTTTGCTTAGTGCAATGGAGCATTGTACAGATGTCCTCGAGCTAGTGCTGACCTGTGGTTGATACACATTGCTCACCACAATGATGAATAGAATATCTTTGTTGGCCCGACAGACTTTAGAAGTCAGCTCAAATTCCATATAAACCAAAGACCACTGAGAAAAACAGTCAATAAAATAGAAAAAAAGTCAGTTGAGAGGAGACATAAAAGGAGGGGACTTTATTATAATCCTTGTATTGCCTCTGGAGTGTGATTCCAGCAGGTTTGGTTCCATGGGGAGCAGTTGCCAGTGACATTTTCTGGTGGCATTTCCTTGCCTCAGAGCTGCAAGTCCCTTCAGTTCTTCACAGAAGGATCATCAGACCACAGCAGTGCCTGTGATGTTCGTTCATCACCTTACTTTTCTATCTCCTATAATTATATGGTTTTTTCACCCTTTTAGAGTTCTGAAAGAGTTTGAGTCTTGATAGAACTGCAACATGAACTCTTTAACATGAAAATCACATATTTATACTCATCATGGGCCAGTCTACCTTTTTTACAGAAGGACAAATCCAATCAAAGTATATTGAGGCATCCCAACTCAGCTTCCCTTTGCTGTGGGTGGAACTGGGGCTTTACGACCTCATCCTATATTAATTTTAATGCCAACCATATTTCCTTGATTTTTGCCCCTTTGTCTTAACCACTGGTAACTTTCCCTAAAAACCTTCTGGCTGAAAACTTGTTCTATATCTTGGTTGTCCATCCAGTGAAATACTTGTGACTAAATTTATCTGCCTTTCAAGTTGTTTTTAAATTGCCTTTAGCGTGTGATGTTTCCTTATCTCGGACAAGAGAGAGGAAAAAGGAAGGAGGCTATTTCTGCCATCTCTTTCCTCCCGCAAGAGACCCTCCTCCCCCTTCCCTTCTCCCTGCCTTCCAAAGCTTTTGTTCATTTAAAATTAGCCCTTTGAGGTGTTCTTGGGAAAATCAGGCTGAGCACAGTGAGCAACTCCCTGTGGGGAGGTTTGTTGCAGTAAACACGGGGCAGAACCTCAGTGAGTCACCTGGCTGGCGTCCCCCCACTGCAGGAGGGACAGGGCAGTAGGAAACCCCTAAAGAAACATGCCACCACCACCAGGGATACCTCAGCACAACCATTTCCCATCCCATCCAGGCATCCTACCAGCAATTCCCTTCAAGCGTCAGTCCACTTAGTAATTAGCGGGCACTGGATGCCTGGCTCTGATCTCATTGCCATTGTTTGACCAAAGGAAGGATTCAAAACAAGGCTTGGTGCCAAAAATAAGGTCTGGAATGCTTTTAAAATTGAGGTTACCTTGCCCCCATGCTTTTTTTTAATTATTTTTAATTTCCCTTGCAGCTTAATTTTAGTGACACCCACTGGCCAAGGCTCAACTGTAATGAATCCCTGGTAGCCCTGGTTGGCTTGGAGAGAAGGTGTTGGCCTGCAGTGCATCAGACTGATTCCTTAAATGGCTACCTATAAACAGAGACCAGACAGGAATAAAGGCAAAAAAAAGGTGGTATTTATTCAAAAGGCCTTCAGCTGCACGCTTCGGGGTCCAGAGGTCCTGCCTCAGTGAATCCCAAAATGGACATCCACAGGTCACGAGTGCTTCACACTTTTATATCAATGTAAATTCACCAACCAGAACCCAGGCAATGATGTGATTTCCCCCAGCTTGCCCCACTCTTCTCAAGATGAAGGTTTACAGTTCTTGTTTCTGGATGTCCTTGAAGAGCAAGTTAGAGGTTTTGTTATGTCTGTCTTAACATAGAGAACAGCACTTAACAAGCTACAGAAAACTTCAGAGTCACACTAGCAGTACAGGATTAGAAAAATATAAAAGTTAAAACCTAAGGCATCAGACCAGTCTGATCTATCTGTCTGCCTACACCTGCTGCTCAGCTCAGCCACCCAGAAATGCTTGGGAGCGCTGTTGCTTCCAAAAATTCCTCTGCTACACCTTTTCCCAATAGAGGCATTGCAGGAGGGATGCAGCAAACAAATTATCCTTTGTCAGCCTTTGATGATTATTATATACATTTTGATGATTATTATATTACATTTTCATCTTCTGTTTTAATGGACACCTTTTAAATTTACATTTTGATGAAAAAAAGAAAGCACGTGGGATGTTTTATTCAAACCACCTGTCAGGATCTTTCACAGAAGCTGTGTGAAACGGGAAGGAGAAGAAATACAGAAAATGACCTTTCTTGGCATCTGCATTTTGTGTTTTGTTGCTCTGCAGTGGAACGCAGGGATGGAGGGTTTGTTTTGCAGGAGAGGGAGGATGACAACAGCTAACAGCCTGTTACAGGGGCTCTGCTGGGTTCAAGGTTTATACCAGCTTCTGACAGCTTTGAGGACAGAGGGAAAGGTTTTTTTTGATATTTAAGTAGTACCTGGGCAGCTTGGATGATAAACTTCTTTCCCATTCTCTTGCTTTTCTCTACATGTAGACCAAACTTCAGGTTCCAGGAATCCCAAACCTCACCTTTCTAATGCTGCAGTTGTGTAGATGTTCAGTGCTTGCCTTGAAACACCCTTGACACAGAGATTCCTTCCATTAATAAAACCTTGTTTTCAACAAGTAAATTGGAATTTAACTCCAAAGTTTGCTGTGCACTCTAAATAAGGCACACCTGGTGACATTGGCACGTATTTATCATCTATTTTCAGCTCGTACCTTCAACCAAGGCAGCAGGAGGTGGAGCAGCCAGGGAGCAGAGATCTCAGCATAGGGGAATTGTTCTGCCAAGGGGTGTTTTGGTCTGGTCCATCAGACACTGAGCCCACAGGGCTGGCATTCACTGCTGAGAGCAAACAGGGGCTGGGAGCAGGACCTGGCTTTGATAGGCTGGATGAATGGGTGGGCTGTTCCTGGGCAAGTGCCCGTTCCTGCGACACTGGAAGTTTACAGCTCGTGGTGGAAGTGGACATGTGTTTGCTGCCTCACCAAACAGAAAGCCTTTCTTCAGCTAAAGCTGGATGTTTCATTAATCTGTTAGAATTTTGTGGTTTTATGGCATGGACACGGTTATCATGAAGGTAAAGAAACACCAAATCAATGGTAGGTCTAAGATTTCACCCAGAATAGAGCAGTGGCACAGAACTGGGACATTTTATATTACATTTTTAGCTTCTGTTTTAATGGACATCTTTTAAATTTACATTTTAAAACCATCTATAAGTTCATTTTCAAACAAATACCCTCAAAGACACGAAGAAAGCACATATCACCTGTCAGAACTGTAATAATGAATAGTATTTTCAAATCAAGGATTCTGTAAAAATGAATAAATATCAGAGCTCAGAAGTGATGTATGTACACCACCAGGAAAGTATTTCCTGATTTAATATTTTTACAATTTGTTCATTTTTAATGAATTTTTTCATTTAAAAAAATGAATTTTGCAGCTGTAATATTTCGGAACATTGATCGAATATGGAAAAGAACAACAAATAGAAAGCCATGCCTGAGTGAAAGAATAACACAGAAATAAAGGATAGCAAAATGCTGCCTTGAAGAAAAACACAAAAACAAACAGGGGAATGAATAAAAAGAAGAAAACCAAAAGGCTTCATAGGCTGAGACCTTGCAGTGATGAGGATGAATTAATTTGTCCCTCTTGCTTGGGTTTGAGTGACTTTTATAGAGTTCTATATTTATGTGAACAAAGGACTTAAATTCAGGCAGAGTGAAGAAATGCAGAACTCAACTGTGCATGGCTGAATTCCTTTAGATTTCCATTGTGATGACTAAGAGAAGGTTGACTTTTATCCAAAAGAAAATTTCATCTACCTTAAAAGAATTCTGCTTCTCCTTCCCATATCTGGAGGGAGGAGAAGTCACTACCCAGTGACTCTTCAGGGTTTCTTCTGCCTCAAAGATTTTACATAGAAGAGCTGTTTGTGGCTCTTAGTCTGATGATGTTGTGCAAGGTAAATATTAAGACTGTTTAGGAATTTTTAAAGGGAAGTTTTCTCAGCTTTTGAAACATTTGCTCTCCTGAGTACCAAAATTTGATGTCCATTGGTTTTGCTGGCCAGATCAGTATAAGGTAACGGGGAATTCCCTTCATTTTATATTTGGAAACAAACAAAAAAAGCAAAAAATAAGATTTCCATCTTCTCACATTTTTCTTAGGATACAGTTTCCATAACCTTTTCCTCTCAGGAACAGACCAGTAGATAAAACTTTTTCCTTAATATCCCCGATTTCCTCTTGTATTCTGGTCTGTCCTGAGTCATGGCACTGCACTGACTAATTGAACAGGATGAACGTTGTGACTTTGAGGTTCAAGACAACACACAGACAGGTTCTGTTGTTATCTACATGGAAAACATGAAGCTGAGGGCTGTCACTGGATTCCCAGTGGTGTCACCAAACACTGGCAGAAGTCCTTGGAGGGTGTGAAAGTTGCTGTTCATGTCTGGTCTCTGGTGTGAGTTTGTTGACCTCAACGTGAGCACCTTTTTCAGGTCATTCTCTTTGCTGGGTTGTGAGCAGCCCTGCTGGGCTCTCTGACACCTCCTTGCTCTGTCCTGCCTCGCTGCTTTGTGTGTCTTGGAAATATTTCCAGGCTAAGCAGTGGATGTGTGATAGTTCAATGAACTGTAAGCCACCCACTTAGATCACCTTCTGCATGCCCTGAAATGAATTCCACACTTGTCTTCAGCAGCTTCAGTGGCTTTTTTTCTGAGGAGAGTAAAGAATTTAACCAGGTTATAGAGGATGACATCTTATCCAGCAATGTCCAGCACAGACTTCATTTTGAAGTTAAGTAAATACAGGTGCATGCTGGAGCTGGTTGCAACAATACATTATTGTAGAAAAATAAAGCATGCTGAGTTTGAAGGGACTCATCAGGATCATTGAATCCAGCTCCTGGCCCTGCACAGACACCCCAAAAATCCCACCCTGTGCCTTGGAGTGTTTTCTTCCTGCTTCCTGAAACCAGGCAGACTTGGAGCTGGGACCTTTCCATGGGGAGCCTGCTCAGTGCCCAACCACACTCCTGGGGAAAGAACATTTCCTGATATCAACCTAAACCAAAAATTCTATTTGTCTCTATCCAAAAAGGACAAGAGGAACTCAGTGTTTAGAGGGGCCCGGGGTCTGCCATCCCCATGCACACCTGGGGTGCTGGAAACACTTTTTGTTAAAGGGAAGAAGGAGGTGCCACCCTCTTGCCTCTCTCATGGATCCTCAGGACTCTTTGCTGTACACCAAGGAAGGAGTGGGAGAAATAAAATAAAAGAGAATGCATTCCCAGGAGCATCTTGAGGACTGTCAGGACAAATCAGATGGGACATGAACTCAAGCTCTTTAGCTACAAGCAATAATTATTGCTTTCTTTTTGGAAAATAGTTACAGATGTTCAAGCAAATTGAAGAAAACTTAGTAAGAGCTTGTGAAATGAAATCACGTCTCCTGTTACGAAGCTTGTTTGCTTTTTTTCCTGAGCCCCAGAGAGAATTTAAAAATGCTTTAAATTGTTTATTTTGACTTAAGTCAAGATTAATTAAGTTTTCCTTGGATACAGCTGGGCATTCCCAGAAACAATTGGATGAGCACGAGATAAATGTGCACATGGTAGGTAAGAACTCTAACTTTTCATATCATTCATAAATCCCCAGGCAGATGATTCCCGATTTCAATATTGACTTGAGAATTATTAAAGGAATACAGAACTTTTTGTTCTCTTGTTGCTTCTTAAGCCTTTCCTTGCAAATAATTTTCTGAAAAAAAATTGTAGAAACTGATATTGTCCCATGAATTCCAGAGAAGTTAGCAAGTTCAAATAGCTGCAAGGATAGGTGGATTTTTAAGCTGAAGGAGGCTGTTTTAATCATGTGGCTTGAACACTTCCTAACCCAGGCCAGCCTATCTAAGCCAGTAATTCCTGTGGTGAGTTTAGTAACATGTGGTTGAGATAACCCAAGTGTTTATTAAACAGGTTTCATAAGACACTTCTTCATCTCAGCCCTCACCACTTATCAGTATATGTTATTCTATGAAATATTCCTGTTTTATCAGTAGAATAATGGAAGGAATTTTTGGAGGTGTCCCAGAGAGGGAAGCCCCTGAATTTCAGCTGACAGAGACTTGAGAACATGAAGGACTTCAATGTAGGTTTAAAAAGGGCGTCTCCACAATCCTGGGGATGAGGAGGTGGATAATGAGGAAGATCTCCTCTGAGCCTTTCAAATTTGCCCAGAGTGATCATTTTCCACCCCTTGGAAAATCTGAAGTGTGGTAAGAAAGGAACAGTTCGTTCCCAGCTGTTCAACACTTTTCTCCCTCTGTTTTCTCCCCATTTTTAGCACACTGGCTTTGGTTTCAAGCCCGAATTAATCACTTTGCAGGCAAGCAGGCTAGCTCTAGAGGCCTGCAGTGTGTTCTTCCAAGGGTGGGTTTATTTTGGAGGTCAAGGGAAGAGGTGCCCAGCAGCTGCCAGAGCTGCTGGATAGAAGGCAATTTTAGGAATGTCCAGAAAGGTTGCATTGTTCTTCAGTTGTTTAAACAAATGGATGCAGGGTGAACTCCAGGTTGTGCTGGGTGTGGGCATTGGCCAAAAGAGAGGAGTTTGCAAATATAAATGTATTTTTAATTTTTTTAAGGTATTTCATTTTAATTTCCACTGTTTCTGCATTGCTGGAGAATTCCAGGAATATAATAACTTTACTTTTTGTTGTTGTTTTTGTTGTTGAAACAATGATTTTAATTCAGAAATTGGTTTGAGAAAGGATTTGTTAGAACTTGATACCTTATGGGTCTAAATGATTTCACTGTTACAGTGATTGCTCAAAGGGCTGCTGATACCACCAAAAAAAATTCTGGCTATTTTTATCAGAAAACAGTAACTGCACACGCAGTGGTGTCTTTCTAGCAGAAGATTAAATGACCCAACACATCAGCACACACCATGAGAGCATTTCACATTCTGGGTTGAAGAAGATTCACACCAAACTGGTTCCTGGAAAAAAATTCCCCTTCAAACTCCAAATAAGGAGTTTGGGAAAGAATTGAAAGGGCAACTTTTAAACCTGAAATTTCTCACATGCATAAACTGCATGTTGAACACAAGTAATTTATCCTTCCATCGTGCCCTGGGATTAATTAATTCAGGGATATTCATTTACAGAATGAAGACAAATAATGATGACCAAGGATTGCTGAAGTGCCTGGTATTTAAGCAATACTTATATGACAAGAAAATGCTGTCAGCCTTTCAGGCTTCAAAATCTGTCTAGAAGCTGCTGCTGCAAAAAAGAATGGTGTTGCACATCTGGAAAGTCAGAGACTGTTCAAGTACCTAGAAATGGCAATTATCTTATGATTTAGCTCTAAATAAATGGTAAAAAATTCCTTTACCCCACAGAGGCAGCACCAGGCCTTTAGGCAGATGAATTAAATGTTGACAGCAGTACTGGCAGATTAAGGGATCATTTACCTATAGAGGATTTGCTGCTAATAGTGGAAGCTGTTACCAGTTATTGGATTTTATGGGCTGAGTATTGCCTGAACAGGAGAGTGAAGCCCTCTGTAAGTGGACTCGTTCCCTGCTATCTTCAAAAGGTATTTGCAAACTTTCTCATGTGGTTTTGGAGTTGTTGAAAAGGAATGCAATGGCTCTGCAACCTGCAGTATGAAATATTATTCATCATTCTGACCTTTGGAAATGGTTCTGGGTTTTGGGATAGTGGTTTTTTTTGTTGGGTTTTTTTTTGGTTGTTTTTGGTTTGGCTTTGTCTGTGGAAAAAATGGAGATTAAAAAATCAGAGGAGGAAAGAGTGAAGTGAAAAATGATGTTTTTTGTAATAGTTGCTGTGTTAGAGACAAGAGTTTCTTCTCCACCTCATATTTTTTGCTGTGGGGCCGCCCTGTTTTCTTGCACTGACTTGTTCTGAAAATATTTTGGTCACATTAAGCAGGCATGGAAAAATCAACTAAATAAGTCAGAATCAAGTCTTATCGTGGGGAATATGCTCCTTGGAGTGTCTTACTTTTCAGCTATCATGCTTGCAGAACTATGTGCATCCCTCTGTGAGATCCATAATTCAGGGAACAGATATTGTGGGGAGGGAGATGTTCCTGTCACCTCATTTTAAGAGCCAAAGTTTGACACAAAAGCCAACAGTTTAGGCTCTGTGAACTTATTCAAAGGAGAGGGGTGTATTAGGTGACAGCCTCTGAAGAAGCCTCCCTTTCAATCCAGGAGGCAAATCACGTAATTGTGATTCTCTTCCCATAATAACCAGTCCTGAGGGACCATGGTGCAGGGATTTGCAGCCCAGAAAAGGCAAAACCTGAAGAAAATTATTAGTCTTTGGGAAGATGACAACTTGTTTTGCTGGCATTTACTTGGGCCCAGTCACTCTGAAGCAAAATTTAAGCCCTGGGTCAAAGATGTTACTTCTTGCAAGGGCTGAGTAAAGAAATGCTGTGTCTGGAGTAAATCCTTGTGGATGACACACCAGGGCTGGTTATGGAGATTGTGTGCATTGTGATGATGCCTTAGGTTTGAACTTTTCTATGTTTCCAACCCTGCCCTGCCCAGTGTCACTCTGCAGTTCCCTGGAGCTCGTTCAGTGCTGTTCTCTCATGCTCACACACACACAACAAAGCCTCTCCAGCTCTCCAAGGACACCCAGACCCTCCTAGGCCCAACAACTGCAAACCACAATCTTGGCAAGAGGGGGGCAAGCTTGGGCAAATTCCATCCTTGCCTGGCTTCTGCTTGGGGAATTGATGCTGAGATCCAAGTGGGAAGAACTCGGGAGCTGTCCTTGTCCATGTTGGGATGCACTGAGGCAGGAGCCTCTGGAGGCCAGAGTGTACCTCTGAAGGCCTTTCCAATCAATCCCTCCTTGATTCCTTTCTTCCTTTTTCTAGGTAGCCATTTCAGGCATCAGTGAAACCTGGATTTTGGGCTGCATGGAGTGAAAGAAGTTTTAGCGAGGAAGAAGTTCCCTTCCTCTGGTGTGTTCTTCCTGTGACTGCTCCTGTGCCTGCGATGTCCCAAGAGCCTCAGGACTTTCCCTTCTTTCTGCTTCCTCTGGCAAAAATATTTTGTCTCTCAAATAACTCGTCTGTCTTTAGTTAACTAGTAGGAGTGGCTTCCTTTGAGATTTATTCCCCTGCTCTGAGGCTGATCCCTTCCATATCTGCAGCAGGGACCATTGCATTCCCACCTGGTTAGGGCACTGGTTTAACTTCCAGTGAAGCCAACAGGATCCATTTCGTGGCCTTCAGTGGTCAGCTTTGATTACCCTCTGAAGGCCAAAAGACAAACATAAATAAAAATGTTGACCTATCACATCATCAGCAACACAGAGCAAAGCATCAGGAAGGCATTTATTTCACATTAAGGCTAAAACAGTCAGAGAAGCCAGAATCATTAAATCTGACAGGACATTAACAGACAGGAATTATTTGGAGGAGGTTGTCAGGGAAATCCCAAGACTGAAATTTAAATTATGTTGAAACAGTGCCTATTCAGTGATAAGTTAGTGCTCAGAAATACATCTGCATGGTTTTCTCAGACCTATAAATCCTGAAGCATTTCCATCTGAAATTACAGCTTCTTCTATCAAGATATCTTTCCTCTCATATCCATCCCACTCTTGGAATGGTTTTAATACACACACAGAAAATATCTGGAATGACACCAGGAGGTGATTCACAGGCAAAACCCACGTGCAGAGGGTACAAATTTGTTTTCTTGGTCAAAGCCACTGCCCTTGGCTCTCTGGGCTGGAGATAGGTGGGTCTGGAGATAGATGGGTCAGCAGGGATGCACTGGAAAGAAGCTTAGAAAATAAGAAAAAATGTTTTTTCCTCTGCTTCACCAGTTTTGATTGTCTTCCTCCTTGTTTTTCTGAATTTTCCTCATGAAATTATTAAGGAATTACAATAATTAGGAAAAATGTTAATGAGAGGGCATAGGTCTTTAGAGCAGAGCAGATGTTCCATGGCATTAGCCACTTCCACTCTTGGCTCCATCATGTTCCAGGGTATCATGCTGTTTAGAATGATCTGGTTTGGGAAATTCCATCAGCTAGGAACTGATGGCCCTAGGAACTCTCCAGCTCCTCCTCCCTTTAGCAAACTACTGGAAAGCATTGTCAACACCTCTGGGGCTCCTTCAGTCCCCAGAGATCTTCACAAACCAGAAATGGGAGAGGACTATTAAATGCTCCAGGTCCTCGCCAGCACAGGTTTTGTCTCCAGTGTGCACTTGTTGGTTTGGAACAAAACTCATGTTTACTATTTCAAGAAACTTTGTGCTCTTCACTTCCTCAGGGGAGTTATTCTACAATAGGTCTTGTTGGGAAAGCTTCTCCTCCTCCTTGATAATTTATCCTAGATTTTCTCTACCTAGGGGTGTATATATAAAAATAGATATGTAATATATGATTACTTTATATATATATATGATTCTAAGAAGTTCCTGATTCTGTTCTTTCAACATGTCATTAAATCATAGGACACCCCAAAACCCTTCCTCTCCTACAGCTTGGATAAAATACTCATTCTCATGAGCCTTTTATTAATATTCTTTTTTTTTTTCCCAGCTTACTACTAGGAAGTCAGCACAGCCCCATGGCTGCAGGTCTGGAAACACCTAAATTCAGTTTCTTGCTCTGCCTTATTCTTTCCATCACACTCTGAGTATTCATCGTTAGTTCTCCTCATTCCTTGTCAGTGAAAATATTTTGGTTGCTTTTCTTTTTTGCAGCTGTCTCAGCTTTACCAAGATTGAATCTCACTCTCTTCTTTTCCTGTCTCTTTTCTTGTCCCTATTTACAGTAGGTTTTTCTTTGATTTACTTATTTTTTTGCTGGTGGGCCTCCCCAAATTAATCTCCCCCATCCTTACAATGGCATTTAAAGGCTGCTGTTTGCTTTTCCCTCCCTGACTCTCTGGACTAAAGTTTCTGCTCAGAAACATCGACAGTTCTGGCCAACAAGTGCTGCTCTAGAGAGGAGCAAAACTTTCTTGTCTTTATTTGTGGCATGTTTTTGGTACAGGAAATGCGCCGCTCCCTCGCTTCTCATCTGATTCATCCAGCGATTTCAAAGAAAATAACAGCAGATAATTTGAAAGGAATTACAGCAATTTGTGCCTGGTGGGCTTGAGAAATTTTGCGGTACCTCTCCTTTACTTTTGATGAGAACTCTAAAGGTTTCTGTGTGGGGAGAGATTGGCAGGTTGTTTTTGTTGTTAAGCTGAGACAGCAGTGTGTGGGTGGAAGAAGGTTTTGTTTGATTCAGTGCTGGGAAATGGGGGGACTTAATCTTGCCTCCAATATCCTGCTTTTCTCTCTACAGTGGAAAGCACTTGCCTGAGTGAACAGCTAAAAGTCTCTGACAGCAGCAGAGTGCTGGACAGTCTTGGTCAGCATCCAAGGACAATGCCCAGAGCACATCTGAAGTTGTGTCCTGTGTCTGAAAGCCAAGAAGAAGAGAGGTCTGAAGGCAGCAGCTGCAGCAGCAAGAGTTGCCTTGCCATGTTTAAGCTATCTAAGTCTCATATAAATTGGGATGCCTTAAATGGCTCCCTAGAAACAGAGAGCAGACAGGAAGAAAGGAATCAAGGAGGGATTGATTGGAAAGGCCTTCAGAGGTACACTCTGGCCTCCAGAGGCTCCTACCTCAGTGCATCCCAACATGGACAAGGACAGCTCCCGAGTTCTTCCCACTTGGCTCTCAGCATCAATCCCCCACGCAGAAGCCAGGCAAGGATGGAATTTGCCCACGCTTGCTCCCCCTGTCCCCAAGATTGTGGTTTGCAGTTGCTGGGCCTAGGAGGGTCTGGGTGTCCTTGGAGAGCTGGAGAGGCTTTGTTGTGTGTGTGTGAGCATGAGAGAACAGCACTGAACGAGCTCCAGGGAACTGCAGAGTGACACTGGGCAGGGCAGGGCTGGAAAAATATAAAAGTTAAAAGCTAGGGCATCAATTGGGATATTTTAAGCAGGGTCAGCACCTTCCTCTTTGTCCTGCCCAGCGTGCCTGGACTTTGCAGGCCCCAAATCCCAAACCCCAAACGAGCCAGGGGGAATCTGCTCCATGACTTCTCATATTACACACATGGAAGTAAATGGAATTCTTCATCCCAAAGAGCAGTAGAAGCTTAGGTTTGAGACAGGTTACCTGGTAGTTAGGGGCCATAAAAGATATTGGTAAAAATTCAATTCAAGTCCTTGAAAAACAATAGAAAACAATACCTTTTGAATCTGCCAGCAAAGAAGAGTTGGCTGGACATGGTGCTCCCCTAATGGAAGCAGGAGTATGCCCAGTAGGAGGAAAAAAGGAAGACAGTTCTTCCTGGGAAGAATAGTAACCAAAAATAAAGAGCTCTATTTTTAGCTCCAAGCATGAATTTATTTCATATAATGCATGATTTCATTTCATATTTATTTCATTTCATTCAAACTGCATGAGGACTTTGTCAGGCTCTTCACATGATACCAAAGGATGCTCCATATGGAAGTAGTCTGGATTAGCCTGAGAATCCAGGCTGGCTGCTTGAGTTCAGAGCTGGAATCCCTGGTAACTGTGAGACTTCTAGAAATTTTAGACAGTTTAAAAGGGTATCTGAAGAGACAAGATGAACTCTAGCAGAAATACAATTTAATTTGAGCCAAATCTCACCTCTATAAACTTTTTTAATCTTGCATAAATAGAGTTCTCCTCTCTGGCATTGTTCTATGTCTGTTTTAAATTGGCTTTAAAGCAGAAGATCTAAAAAAGAGGCTAAAAGCAGTGATTGAGAAAGGTTTTGGCTGTTTTTTTTTTGTTTTTTTGGGGTTTTTTTGTAATAACTTTGAGGGAAGATGGAGGAGTGAAAAAGAAGAATTGTTTAAGGTAAAGCATGGCATGGGAATAGTGGGGATTATCTGAAGAGTGATATATATGTACTTTGAAATGAAATGTTCCTGGCTTTTCACTGAAGTTTGGGAACAGCTTTGTAATGGGAGAAACAGAGGAAGGAGAGGGAGAGGTAACTGTGAGCTGGAGCTTTAAGCATTTACTGAAGTAAGAATATGGTATGGATTCTTTTTAGGAGCAGTGAATCAAATTTAATTATGGAAGAGGTCATGCAACTCACTTCACTTCCAAGAAACAGATGCTGACGAAACCATGTGGGCCAGCGAAGGGATGGTGGATGCCATTCACATCCACACAGAGAAAACACACAAGGACTGAAAGTGTATCTCCCTGTTTTTCCCTAATATTTGTGCTCCAGGGTTGAGATGGTTTAAGAGATTAAGGACAGGATATGGAAGATTTCAGCAGAGGAAAGCTTTTGAAAGCAGGCTGTGGTTCTCAGCAAACGAAGAGGCTGCTGTATGTTCAATAAAACTGTGTGGTTGTCTCAGTCTAATTGATGGGGATGCACGTGTAAGGCTGCTCCTTCATGGCCTGATTTATTGCATTCAGCAGTTCCAGAGGCCCTTTCTCAATCAGCTCATGAATTTCAAATAGTGGAGTCAAAACTCGAGCCAGGCTATAACTCATGCCACTGGAAAATCACCCTACTCATCCCTGCACTAGAGACTGCTGGCCAGTGCCAATTATGGTGGCTTTTAAGTCAAATTTAATCCAGCTGTTCCTCTTTGGGTGCTTTGTTCGGTGTGCCTGAGGGATTTCAAGCTGCATTAAACTCCATTGCCTTTCGTGGTCAGAAAAGACTCCAAATTCCTTTATTCCTACCTCCTGTACTATATAAACCAATTCCTGCCATCCTGGGAATTTTTCTAGTTCTTCCTGATTATATTTCTGCTGTTTACTAGTGACTACTGCTAGTAAACTGCTAGTAAACTACTACTGCTCTGTTGGTCCAGTGTCAGGGAAAAATCAAAAGCAGAGGAGAGTAGAGAAACTTTGACTGCATTTTGCAGACTCTGGCATTTGTTGCTTTTGAACTCTGGACACAATAGGAAGAGAAAGAATCTGGAAATCATCTCTCATGCCCATCCTACCCCCCTCTCTGCCCATCTCCCTCTAATGCCCCACTCTGACTCTCTGAGTTATTAAACCCAGGTGATGCATCAGCCAGACATCAAACCACTTGATCTTTACTACCTGATATTCATGTTACATAAAAGGAAGAGAAAAAATGCAAAAGCCCTGTGGCCAAGCCAGCTAAAGGAAATGGAAAACCACAGCAGCCTGCTAGGAAAAAGGGGAGATTATTACAGTGCAGTGGGACAGAGCTTCTCCCCTGGAGTTTTAGGAACAAGCCTTTGGGGCAGGAGCTGTGTAATCTGCCCTCCACTGCAGGAGTAACAGGAATCCTCCAAATCAAATGTCTGCCCTGAATATGTTCATCCATAATTTCTTTTGCTGCTGGTGCCAGCTCGATCTTCTTGCTGCGGCACAAATGGTTCTGTGTCATCCTCATTCCTGAACTGGAAGCAGTCCTGCTGAAAGTCCACAGAGGAGTTGCAGCTACAAACTCTACCACCTCACCCTCCTTGTGGACAGAAATTTCCTGTGCTTGTACACAGAAAGATTCAGAGAAAACTGAACAGGTCTGGGTCCTGGGGTGTGTCTCCAGCAGAAAACCATTTATGTCATAAAGTTTCTTCCATCATCTCTAACATGGTGTGGCTGTCTCCACAAACTTTTCTCTGGGAAAGGCAGGCTGACAACTCCTCAGAAACACCAGAGAAGGATTTAGACCCAACAAACATTTTGGCTGAAGCGCTGAAGCTGAGAAGCTTGGTGTTACAGGTTCTACCAACAGCTGTGAGAATGGGATGCTGCAGTTCACTGGTTTCTCCTCTGAGCTGGATAGCTACATTTCAGTGATATTTTGGCCTTATTTTCCTCACTGAATTTGTAGAGAAGCTGAGCCTGCGTGGTGTGATTCACATATTCCTTTGAACAGCACACACTCTGAACGTGCTGTGGACACTTTTACAGGCACTTGACTTTAGCAGGGCTCTGTAGTCTCAGAGTCACTTCTGAATATGGAGGAGAATGCAGATAGATTGGAAACAAAAAGTTAAAAATGTATTTTCTGTCATCACGTGGGGTCATGCTCAGATGAACCTTCACTGTGTATAGCACAGCCCCAATGATCCTTATTTTCCATCAGCAATGGTTGAAAATACTAGAAAATAGCAAGAGATCATTGATCATGTTTTTCTCTGCATGTTGACAATCAGTGCATTAAAAGCTGATCTCTGTGATTATTACCATGAGTCAGTGAGTGCCATCTGTCTCTTGGCACCAATAACTCAGCCAAGATCAATATCTGCATCATCCTACCTCCATGTCTTTCTTTTAAAAATTGCTTTAAATTGCTCTGAATGATTTTCTTTTTAAGAACTTAGCAGGCTTTAAGTCTCTCTACGGAATAAGTGTATTTATAAATCCCAGAAAAACACCATTGGAATTCTTACTCATTAAAGAATATCTGCCTTACACATCTGCTACTCACCATGCTCGAAATGCAAAAAAAGAACTTCTGAATGCTCAAACAGAATTTCTGTCTGCTTTTACAGAAACTGTGGGTGTGCAGAGCAGTGGACAGCGAGCCAGGACTCTTGGATCACCCAGGAAAGGCTCTGAGAGCTCTGAGGGCCCCCCCAGATTTGTTTTCACAAGAAATCCTTGACACCAGCCAAGGACTGGTGCACTCTACCATCCCATCCAGATGAGACTCAGGAATGTGCCCCTGCCAGCCCTTCCCCACCTCTTTTCCTTGGCTGCACAAATTCCCAGTGGTTTGTCAAGCCATTTGTATTTTATTTTAAAGCACAAGGCTCAATCACTCTGTGACCACTGGAAGAGTTCCAAATACCAGTTAAACCCCAGCCTGAAATGAGCTATTTTCTCCTTATTTGAAACCTTCAAAACAATGCAAGCAATCTGCTTCCACTCTGCATCATCCACAAGGCCATGGATCACTGATTAATTTCTGTTTCTCATCTCCTAGGACTCTTTTTTGTCTCTTATCTCATATTTTATATCTGTGCATTGTCATCATGGAAATTGCTATCGAGACTATTTTGCTGTAACTTAAATTTTAAAGATAGTTTGCAAGAAGTGCAACAAAATTAGAGCATTTTTCACCCTGGGCCAGTTCTAGTAATACTTAAAAAAAAAAAATCAATAAATAAAGGTGTGGCCCCTGAAAATCAAAGTTTTTCTTCTTAAGCCTTCTTTCTTGTGCCCCTGCACAAGAGATCTGCTGTGCTGATGTGGGTTTGCCACATAGCAAGGAAGGCCTATGGTATATTTTGCACGGTGTGGTGTAGCTGTAAAGAAATTTTATATGTTGTTTAACCTCTCTGAACACAGGCTCTGCTGGAGCCCACGGCCTGTTGTGGTCAGAGGCAGAAAAACCAACCATGAATCTGCAATTTCAGTCCATGGGGATCGCTGGAGAGCAATTTCAGGCTTGAACCAAAGGCTCAGGGCCAACATCTTCACACCACGGGCAGGGTGAAGCTGACAACCCCTTGGAAAATGAGCAGGCTTTGGGATAAATTGTTCTTTAATGGCCCATTCTTTGTTACTCAGGATTTTAGAGAATTGATTGCAGCATCACAAATGTACCATGAGAAGAGCAGGCTCGCAGCCCCAGCTGTTTTCACCACCAAAAATGCTTTTTCTCCATTATTCCTTCACAGTGCACCACCATTGTTTTCTCCTCCTGGAGCATTTCCATTTATTGTCCTGAGGAAATCTGTGCTGGCAAATAATACCACAGAAGGGTCCCGAATTTCTATTCCCACATAGTAAGTTCTGTAAGTTCTCTGTTTCCAGAGGATTCTTTCTTATTCCCATTTGGGTAAAAAAGGTTCAGAACTAGATCCAGGACAGTTAAACATCACATTTTCAGGTGGTGAAGGAAAAATGCAGCTGGAAACTGTAAGTTCACCAAGTTTATATCTAGCCGATTATTTTATTCTAATTTTAACCTGTGGTAAGAAGGGGAAAAAAATTAAAAAAAAAAAAAAGGCTATTTTGAGTTCAGTGTGTTTTTGTTCTCATGACTAGCTGGCATATTGCTTTCCCAAATGGCACTGTAGATCCATGATGGAAAAGGTTATGCAGAACCCCTCATTTCTCTTCAGAATAGATGCAGCTCCTCACTGAAGAGAATACTTGACTTAAAGATGATGCAAGGCAGGCCTTAGGCACTGAGACTTACTATGTTTGTCCAGTTATGAAAGTTGCTAAGTGTGTGGGGAAACAGCAACATCATAATCCTAAAATACAGGCAGGCAGTGCACACAAAGATGTTTTTTAATGGTTAATGGTTAAATCTGACACGTCATGGCTGGAAAAATTGTTGTGAACCACATTATTCTAGATGTAAAACTTCTACATGGAGCCAGACAGGATTGAATCCAGAGAAAAAGCAAAAGCTAGGAAAAGGCTAAAATGATTGAGGAGGAAAGTTTTATAAATAACCTAATCCAGCAATGGTGGAGGGGCCTAAGAGTAATCTTAAAATAATGAGGTGGATAAATGCAACAGAGAAAAAGGCACTCAGTGCTATTAATGCAGAGGAGTTGGAACTGGAGGATTCTTGATGTCTCTTCCAAGCCAAACCATTCTAGGATTCTATGAATAGCACCAGGAGGATAAAACAACGTGAAGGAAAAAAAAGAAAAAAAGGTAATTTAAGCTTAATGCAATAAACAGCTTTATAATTGTAAAATCTGCCATGTCCTGGACCAGTTTTCCAATGGTAGTAAATAACTCTTCAAAATGAAGAGATCTAAATTCAAGTTGGATAGAAGAATATAAAAATTCTCTTATAAAAAGTCATATAAAAATGAGCAAATGTACTTTATAAAACTTTTTTAAACTGATGTATAAATGTTACAACTAAAAGACAATTGATACATAAACACTGCAATTAAAAGACACTGATAATGGTTTGAACTGAATGTATTTCCTTTTTCAGTGTTTGCATCCAGGTATTATTTTGGAGAAGTTTCTTGGAACGAGAAATAAACCAGCCCTTTCCACATGATTCTCAGTTTTGTGTATGCTTGGAATTGTCCATAGCATTTGGCTGTTGAACAAATCCCAACATATACTGATTTCACTTTCCTTGGAAGGTCTCCAAACCTTCTGCTTAAAAAACCCTGACCAACAGCCCTAGAAATATTTGGTATTTTTCTTTTACATCTGTTTTTTCCCAGCTGTTACTTGAAACTCTGCCTTGTCAAGAAATATAATGGGTTGGAAATAGGAAACAGCTTGTCTAGAAATGCATGATGGGTTTCACCTAAGAGATTAAGATAATTATATTTAGGTGTTTCTGCATGGAATTGATGTCCAGCCATGGAATCCATGAAGTCTTCTGGAGAATAATTAAACTGAAGGAGTGTGTGCATTTTCCTCTATTTGCAATCTTCAAAACTCCCCAGGCTCCAGCAGTTTTACCCCTTGATTGAGTTGTCTGAAGATGGGGTCTGGTGGCATTTGGAGTAAACACCAAGAAAGGAAAAGATAAAAGAAAAAGAAAAAGAGAAAGAGAAAGAGAAAGAGAAAGAGAAAGAGAAAGAGAAAGAGAAAGAGAAAGAGAAAGAGAAAGAGAAAGAGAAAGAGAAAGAGAAAGAGAAAGAGAAAGAGAAAGAGAAAGAGAAAGAGAAAGAGAAAGAGAAAGAGAAAGAGAAAGAGAAAGAGAAAGAGAAAGAGAAAGAGAAAGAGAAAGAGAAAGAGAAAGAGAAAGAGAAAGAAAAAGAACAAAACCCCCAAAAACTTTTCCTATGTAGAAAAAGTGGCCTTTACACAGGATCTACAAATTTATGGACTAGCAATTGGTTATCAGATGGGAAATGGAATCTTAAATGCATAAACACCTTGACACAAAAATATGGTGCCATGATAACTATATTAAGGTAACTGAATTAAATCCCAAATCTCAACTCAACAAGAGGATCACAGACACTTAGTTCGCATTTAGATATAAACACCTGAGACCTCTGATTTTTTGAGCTGAATGCCACCAGAAACCATCATTAATAAAAAATTAAGGAAGATATAAATCATGGTGCTCCCAACAAGTTCATACACTTTCACATAGGTAACAAGTATTTCAGCATGTAGGTTTGTTTCTTTTGGCAGAATTCATGGATTATTTAGTTTAAGCTGTAAACATCTTATCATTCCCTAGATGGTTTTGGAAGAGAGATGTTAGAATTTCCAATAATAGGAAAATATAGTACTTCAGGGGAAAATAAATAATGGAGTTCCTTGAGATTGAAAACAAGCAGGGTTTTTTCACATGATAGGAAAGGAATGAGGTGAGGGATCAGAGGAGGAAGATGGCAGATCAATAAACCCCAGTTCAGGAAACACAGAGGGTTTTGGATTTGGATTTTCCCCAAAGCAAGGTAACCAAGATAACAAAGCAAGGTTCTGTAGTTTAAGATCTGAGACAAAAGGGAAGAGATGATAAGAGCCCAGATGAGGTCTGCCCTTCTGTGGATGGACAGGAATAGTAATGATGCCTTAGGTTTGAACTTTTCTATGTTTCCAACCCTGCCCTGCCCAGTGTCACTCTGCAGTTCCCTGGAGCTCGTTCAGTGCTGTTCTCTCATGCTCACACACACACAACAAAGCCTCTCCAGCTCTCCAAGGACACCCAGACCCTCCTAGGCCCAACAACTGCAAACCACAATCTTGGCAAGAGGGGGGCAAGCTTGGGCAAATTCCATCCTTGCCTGGCTTCTGCTTGGGGAATTGATGCTGAGATCCAAGTGGGAAGAACTCGGGAGCTGTCCTTGTCCATGTTGGGATGCACTGAGGCAGGAGCCTCTGGAGGCCAGAGTGTACCTCTGAAGGCCTTTCCAATCAATCCCTCCTTGATTCCTTTCTTCCTGTCTGCTCTCTGTTTCTAGGGAGCCATTTAAGGCATCAATAACAGTAAATAATATATAAAGTGGAATAAGGTGGGATGGCTCATGACATGAAAGTCTTTCCCAGTAACACAGAAACCTTGAAAACGATGGAATTTTGCAATTCCTCTCTAGTTCCTCGAAGGGAGATGAAGAGAAGAAGCTGCACTGAGCAAAGTGACAACCCCGAGGGGACAGGTCTGTGTGCCACCTGCACCAGGGCAGGAGCTGGAAAATGAGGCAGAGTTGAGATGTAGAAGGGGAAACATGAGGCAAGGGATGCTGTGAGTCATTCTGACACACCAATAATTATGTTTCCAACCTTGTGAGTGAGATTCTGTCAGTCCTGCACGTCTGTCAAGGTGGGAAGTGCTGGCATGAGCCCATGCGTGTGTCAAAGAGGCTTCCAAAGGGATTCAGGTGAGCCTGAAGTGATTCCTTATGGATGAGTTCCATTCCATCCTCTCCCAGGAAGAGAAATAGTACAGAAAATTGCACATTGAGTGTGAGGTGAAGCTCAGGATGCACCTCAGATTTAGCCGTCTGAAAATGAAGTTCTTTCCCAGGGCAAGGTTGGTACTTCCATGGAAGTTTGCATCACCTCTCTGGGATGCTGTGCTGGGACAGGATGCATTTCCACCTTTCAGTCCCTTCAGGCCACAAAAATGTCATCCTTCTACTTCTCCAGGCTGAGCAACCCCAATTCTCTCAGCCTCAGCCCCTCGAGGGATTCTTTATTTTATTTTATTTT